>JAOWMA010000092.1:0-104542 GCA_025962755.1 Colletotrichum tropicicola
ACTAAGGTTAAATAAGGTATATAATACTAAAATAAAATTTATATTATACTTATAGAGTATTTTAAGAAAGTTAGTTAATAATACTTAGTAAAAAAAAGTATTTAGTATTTTTTTTTTTAAGTTTAAAAAATATAAATAAAATAATTAATATTATAAGTTATAATAATTTAAAAGTATAGTTTTAATTTAGTTTATCTAAAGGATAACTAGAAACCTTATTTTTATACCCTCTAGTAAACTATAAAGGTTATTTATAAATTTTATAGTATATTATATTATTTAACCTTAGTAGTTATTTATAAAGGTGTTTAAGTAGGTAGTAAACTACTAAGTTTTTAAGATACTTAGTGAGTTTTTGGCGACCACTGCGGCATCCTGAATATGGTCTAGTGTGCTGGAATCTTTGCGTCGCATCGCAGGCAGTTCAGGGACCAACACCGTCCTGGCAGGACAAGGCCGCCGCGGCATCCTCGGGGGTCCAGAGACACTGGACTCGTACTCGCCGCGAGGTAGAGAGAGAACGGGAAACGAAACATTGTGCCCGCCAAGGTAGACTGCCTTAGCTCAGCCACAAGCACCCCGTCAGCGGGACACGCGGGCCTTGGGCCATGTCTCGCCAGCTTAGGTTCGCATTGGCTCTCGGTTCAGGTACGTCATGCGATCAATAAAACCCAAAATAAACCCCTCTAGCCAGAGAGCAACCGGCGGCGGGCAACATGCCATCCAACCACTCCACCTCCCCCGTGCAGCAACGGCTGCAGGGCTGATGCGGCGCCTGGTTCAACAGCCCATCTTGTCAACGCTGGTGTCTCGCGACTGCGCGACGGCACTTGCGAATGAATCGTCAGACGCTAAGGTAGCAGTGGATTGCGCGAGTACGGCCGTCCACTTCAATCCCCACGCCCGAACCCTCCGTGCTTCCGTCGGGCTTCCGAGCTCGTCCTGCACTGCCATCGCCAACGCCTGGGCGCCGACCGACGGGGCACCCGGGAAGGGTCCGGTCCACATGCCATCGCCCCTCATGTCAGGGCAATGCTTGTTCCGATGCCTGACGGGAACACGTCGCCCGACCGGGGCCGGCCTCTCACCGCCAGCTGCCCACCGAGTGGGAGCCATAAGCTTAAAATTATACCCCGTCGGTATTTCGGTGCCGGCGTGAGCGAAAATGAGCCATGCGCTCCTCATTTGCACTTCCTTATGCCGAGACTCATGCAATTCCAAATGGATAGTCGTTGGCACATCACCGAACCAGATATCCGTTACTGCTGCATCCGAGACAGCCCAAAGCTTGAGCAGCACGACGTCTGTCAGAGTGCGAACCTCAGTCAGTAAGGTAGGTTGGTTAGTAGGCGCTGAGTGTAAAACCTACCTAGTAATAAGGTAGAGGAACCCAAGTATGTACCTGGATCGACATCTTGCTGGACCAGACCACCTTGACGGTTGATCTAAAAAAACCCTTGAAGCAAATGCCCGCCGACCGCTCATTGGCTGTGCAGCCCCTGCGCAGAACTGTCAAGTACTTCCTGCCGCATCCAACTCTCCGGGCTCCGCTCCCATCTCGAACCGGTCCTTAGCCCGCCGCCCCGGGACATGGCTCTAGTCGACTACTCCTCGTCCGACTCGGCTTCTGAGGCGGGCTCGCCTCCGGCTAAGCGCCGAAAGGCCGCCGACGGCGACACTCCCGGCACCCGCAACAGCGAGGCTGCGGCTACATCCGTCACATCGACCGGAGACCGCGCCGACGGTGCCTCCGCACTGCCTCCTCTCCCCGAGCAATTTCATGATCTCTACGCCTCCACCGTGCGGACGAGCACCGCCGATGATCCCACCCTCCATCAAGGCCGGAAGCGCGCCACACCCCACATTGTCGGTCACTGGCCTTCTCACGTCTACATCGAGTGTAAGCAACCACCCCATCTCAGCGTTTCTGCCGCCTTCACGCTGACTCACTCGTTCACACGTAGGGCATCCCACCGCGCCTCAACACGCGCTCCTTTCTGCACTCCTGGACAAGATCCAGCCCCTCCTGGGCACCTCGAAGCTGCACCCCCTGCTAACCTCCGACCTCAACGCCCCCCTACCCCTCCACGTCTCCCTCTCACGCCCGCTGTCTCTGGTCACATCCCAGAAAGACGACTTCCTATCCGCCGTGACCTCCTCGGTCGCCACCGCCACGGCGCCATTCACCCTGTCGCCCCGCGGAATAGGCTTCTTCAAGTCCCCCGACTCGGACCGCGCGTTCCTCGTCCTCCGTGTCGCGGACCCGGGCGCCTCGCGGGACGACGACGATGACGACGACGCCGCCGCCGCCGCCGCCGCAGGGAAAGACGGCAAGAACCCGCAGCTGCGCGCGCTGCTGAACAGGTGCAACGCCGTCGCCCTCCGCTTCGGCCAGCAACCCCTGTACCAGTCCCGCGCGGCGGAGCTCGTCGACGACGCCTTCCACGTCAGCATCGCCTGGACCTTTGGCCTGCCGGCCGAGGACGCGTGCCTGCAGACCTACGGCATGCTGAGGCGCCCCGGCTTCCTGGACATTCGGGAGTGGGAGATTGGCGTGTCGGGCGTCAAGGTCAAGATCGGGAACGTGGTCACGCACGTCCCCTTGAGGGACGGAACGGACGGGACCAGACCCGGGGAAGGGGTTGGTTTGTTCGGGTGAGATGCCCAGTGAGCACGGGCGCCGTTGATTTTGAAATCATTCATTCCTACAGAGAAGTAAGGCTCTGCCATTGGCTTTTGGCTTGTGGATGAAGTGATCCGATTGGTACTGTCTCCTGTCGGCCAAGACCGTACAAGAAGGAATTGGGACAGACATGACGCATGTCACGCCGTGAGGATACTCGATTTGATGGTCACGACTCGAGTGCGGGCACTGGTATCAATTTAATATGTACAGCCTAGTTGTGATATCCGTCTGTTGTGCCTCGCCTCTAAATAGAAGAACGCCATTTGCCTCGCCCGGCCATGCTAAAATGATGGAATGCCATGCTAGGATATAATCAAAATCGTGGGGTGTCTACAACTCATCCATGTTCGGTCTCTCAAATTGCCAGTTCCTCGGGATCATGGGGAGGCCAATAAAGCCTTGATAGACTCGAACCAGCTCGACGGTGACGACGTCAAACCTTGAATAGCATGTTAGCTCTTGCGTCATCCTTGAAGCTCGAGGGGCGCAATACTCACAAAGTCTTGGGGAAGGCAAGCCAGCGGCGGACGACGAACTTGGTCACCTTGACGAAGCGGCCAAACTCCTCGTCAAACGCATCCTTGAACGTGTCACCTGGACGGGGAGGCTCCTCTCCGAAGTCGTCCTCCACGTTTATCGCCGGTTCGGCTTCTGGTGACGTAATGACGTGGTGTGGCTTCTTCGCTCTGTCGGGAATTGGACTGGGAGACTCGGCAGCAGCTGCGGCGAGGGCCTCTTCCGCGTCCACCATCGCCCGGAACTTTCCAATAGCGGCCAGGGAGCTGCTGATGCGAGCGTACGTGTTGAAGAGTGCAACGAGCTCGGTGCGTTTCAGCACGGGGATGTCCAGACTGTCGTTGTCGAACTCGAACAGCACCTTCAGAGCCGTTCCGTAGCCGGCGGTTTGCAACTTGCCCCAGAGACGGCACTTGTCGCAGCCAACGCAATCCATGACGCGGCTGACATTGCGGAAGCGGTTGCGGAAGTCTTCCTTCAGAGACGGCCCCTCACCGTTTTTAAACATGAGGCTCTCGTCAAAGATTTGCGGGACACTGGCCGCGCCTTCGGTGACCGCGAGGACCTTGGCTCGGGTGGCGGCGTCCTGGTCCAGGTCTCCTGTGCAAAACGTGTAGTCCCGTCCCTGAAGATAAGGACCCAGCTTGGCGACTGCGCGGGTGACAAGTGCGTAGTTGAAGTACAGGTTGCTGATGCGCTCCGGATGGGTGTGCAGGCGTTGTTTGTAGCAGGCTACATTGGGCGTCCATTGACCAGTGGTCTGGTTCAGGAAGTCCCAGCAGAGGTGGGTGCTGATGCTTGCGTGCATGCCAGACACGACGCGGTAGAAGACACGCTTCTCGAGACATTCATCCTCGGCCTCGAGGCCGGTCTGGGCTACGAAGGGCGCATTGGGCTGCTTCTCGCGCATCTGCTCCAGAGCTTGCTGGCGTCCGGCAGCCTCGAGGACCTGCCTGAAGTCTTGCGCAGCGGGGCCCTTGTGGCTGACCTGGGTCTGTCCCAGGGATGCTGAGTGCGGGAAGGAACTCTTCTGGAAACAGTTCTCGCGGTAGATGGCGTCCCAGACCTGTGCGGCGCCAACTCCAGCGTACCCAGTGAAGCGCTCGGGGTTCCGGAGGAGGCTCACATAGTCTCCCTTAGAGGTCGCGCTCTCGTCTTCCGGCACGCAGTAGTCGCGCTCGTCGCACTCGTCGTCGTATTCCACCACACAGCTCTCGCCAACCGTCTCGCCCAACTTTCCCTGTAAAGGTCGTTCGGGGCGCTCATGCTGCACCCTTCGCGGGGGGTGCTTGGCCAGGGGGCCTTCCAGCTTTCCGAGCTCGCTCGCCCTCCATACCTCGGGGATGTCCTCTTCGCTGTCGAGTGTTTCCACGGCGCAGGCAATGTTGCCGCACATGCCATTTTCGTCGTTCCAGAAGGGACACTTCTTGTGAAAGAGGTTTAGTCGGTAGTGTGAGAAGAAGTCAGTCGAGCTGGTGAGGTCGTCGACGGCGGGTTTAACCTTGGCGTTCAGTCGGTCGAGGGTGGAGTAAGAGGCGCATGCGTCGGAGACAATGGCCTTGGGGGAGATCTGATATGAGGAGTTAGACAAGGATAGATGATAGCGAGAGACCGCGGCAGTGGCATAGGAGGCCAAGAGAAGAAAGAAAACGGCGGCATACCGCACAATCATCTTGGGCGCGCTCGCATTGAACTGGCGAGCCCCAGAGTGCAAAGACGGAGAGGAAGAATAGTCTGCTTGCAGACTTCATGGTGATAGACTCGACCCAGCGAGTAGCGGGATGGAGCCAGGCGGTAGGCTTTATGCGACGCAAGGTGACGAGAACAGGTGGTCGAAAAAAGAGACTGTCAAAGGTGAGTGCGGACGACGAGTTTCCAAAGGTCGGCTGAAACGTCCAGAGTGTCCGGTCTGTAAGCGTGGATCCGAGGCAGTCTATGCTGTGGCGCGCCTGCAGCTTATAAATGTGCCGGAGGGAATGAGGCAGGGCGCAACTAAAGTTGGGTGTAGGGTGAGGTTCGTTTCGGAGAAACGGCCAGGGGCGTTGGAGGTTAATGATGAAAGGTAAAGTGGCCAGGAACGTTTCCCCAGTCTTGTCTCAAGTCTTACGGCGAAAGGTGCAAGTGCCCAGCGGCATGGGCCTGGGCCTGTCGCTGATCGTCGTCGTCTCGAATGGAGCGCTTGTCTCCCGTCAGACTGCCGTGGATCTGGGAAGAAGCTCAGGGAAGACGATAGAGTGCTGGAGTGGGCGGAGGAGACGAACGGATGAACAGGACCAAGGCGGGTAGGGTAAGGAAGGTCACGCTGGCTGCAAGAACGGGCTCTCCGGGCCTTTTTGGAGTTTCCTGTCCTTCAGGGAATGGAGTCACTGGAATCTGTCCTCAGTGTCGAAGGCGAAGCAAAGCAGGCCAAGCGTGGAATCAACAATGGAACCCCCAATGGAACCCCCAATGGGACCCCCCCCCCCCCCCCCCAAGCTGATTAATTTAGCAGCCGGGGGACTGACCATCACCGTGCTACTTTATCTGGCGAGGATTGGCTGATCCTGACTTGGGCCCAGCGTGCCGAAGTACTCTTCCCGCCTGGAGCCCACAAAAGGATACCTACCTCCCAGGGCAGTCTTACGGGGGGCGAAGGCTAATTAAGGCGTTGGTGAAAGGTGTCCTTCCAGGTGGAAAATCAGCAGATGCAGGAGCCAGTTGGAACCACTCTGGCGCCAAATGGCTCTGCCCGTTCCAGATCGCCTCTCGGATGCCGCCGCCGCCGCCGCCGCCATCCACCTCGTTCCGGCTTGGTGCATCCCACGACTTGCCAGTTGCAGACCACGGAGCGACTGGTCCAAGGTACGGGTGGCCCCTGTAGCCTTGCAAGCCTTGCACATGCCTACATCAGATGCCGGGGTGACAAAAACCACTTTGCGAGCTTAAACCAGTCAGCTCATGGTCGGGACCTGACCTACCTGCCTACCTCACTTCCGTGCCTCGAGGACCCAAAAGTGACGTCTCCGGCCCCGCCAAGCGGCAAAGCCACGGCAAATGCTTCGTTCCATTACGAGCGGCAGCTGCTATAGCCGTCCCATCTATATCTCATGTAGTGCTTCGGCATCCCGCCTGCATGTCTTGCAAATAGTGCAATCCTGTCCAGATGGGATTTCTGCCCGGGCATATTCGCGCCTGTAGCATCGCCAGGTTGTCTCACCAGTCAACGCTCTATCGCACATCTGCAAGGCTTAGCATCAAACTAGTCTCTGCCGCTGCCATGTTGAACTTGAGCCTCCGCAGGACCGTAGCGCGACCACACTGCAACGCCGGATCGAGTCCGCGAGATGCCGTCATGTTCCGAAGCTCTGTTCATTATCGTCGTGGGCCGAGCTGGCCGAGCTATTCATGCACTAGCCAACAACGACTATCTACACAACCGGCGCGCCGTCCCAGCCTTGCTTGTTCCAGACGTAGCACGCCCTTGTCTTCGTCAATGGTCTTCCGTGGTCTCCTCGTTGGCAGAGGCAGCGGCGGCAGCGTAGCATAGACGATGCGATGACCGGACCACTGGGCGACAGACCTCTCTCATCAGACCATCAACTAGGTTCCAAGACAATCAACAGACAGCAAACAGAACAGTCCAACACTAACAAATCCCCAATGACTCAAACCGCCCAAATAAATGCAATAACCGTAGTGGTATGCGCCGTCTTTATACCATTTGCCGTGGTCCGCAAAGACGAGGTATTATTATCTCTCAATGCCTTCTCCTGAATTTCTAGAGAAAGCTTCCATGATCATTGGCCGTCATTCGTGTCGTCGAGAGCATTGCCCAGCAGTAGCCTGCCAGGCGGGGAGCGGGGAGTGGTTCTGCGTTTGCAGGATAACGAGCTATGTCGCCTCGCTTTGCGAATCACTGAGGGGGCTGGTAGTTGAGGGGTCGCCTTATTTGCTTCATGTCAGACGTGCCGTCTTCTTGCGACTGGGGGTAGAGACCTACTTGAACAGCAAGATATGCGGCTCCGGCTCGTGCACCTCGTAATGCTCCCAGCCCAGACTCTGCATGAAATATCAGCGCCCGCTCGGAAAGGTCCAGGGGGTTTGCAGGGCGGAATCATACCTGGGTGATGCCGAGTGCGCGCCATTCCTCTTCCCAAAGCAGTTTCAATGTTCCGTGGGCGGCATCGTGATAGTCTTTGGGGATGGCCTTGAGCATGGCCTTGGGCAGCTGCACGTGGCGGTACTCGTACTCGCTGTCGGAGTATCTGGATGTTGGGCCAACAGATTAGTCCCTTGTGACTTTTTGTTGTGATGCACTGGCATGGGAAGTGGTCGAGGGGCGCCTACCGGGCCGAGTAGTGGATTG
Organism: Colletotrichum tropicicola; assembly: GCA_025962755.1. Taxonomy (NCBI): domain Eukaryota; kingdom Fungi; phylum Ascomycota; class Sordariomycetes; order Glomerellales; family Glomerellaceae; genus Colletotrichum; species Colletotrichum tropicicola. The sequence goes on from JAOWMA010000092.1 coordinate 7,548, forward strand.
AGTCGATGAACTCGTCCAATCTCGCTCTTTCCGAGTCGGACAGAGGGCGCGGGACCTTGTTGCGACGGCTCATGTCGATATCCATGGTGGCTGCGGTGACTGTTCCTGCGTCTGCGGCGGCGTACAGCTCTGTGTTTGCCTTTTCCGTAGGACGAACGGGTGGCGTCGAGTCTCGGTACCACACAAGCGACGGGCGGGGTAGCTCTCGATTGGCGACGAGGTCAAGTGACGGAGGATGGTGTTCGGATCTGGCGATAATCGACTCTCGGACGTGGGAGTCTGAGGACGCGAGCGAGGGTACAGTGCCGGTTCGGGGTCAGGCGACCACTCCCAACAAGCAGAGGCAGGTTGGCGAGGTAAACAGCACACGCAGGCGGGGTAGGCAGGAATTGACGCTGAAACAAGCGCTTCCAGCTTCACCTCTGACTCGGGCCGGGAAATGGGAAGCAACGAGGGACGGGGGAGCTTGAACCAATTTCGAAAATATGGCGGACGGGGAGGCTGGCGCGCAAGAGCGAGGGGTTATTATTCAAAGAGTGGGAAAAGATATGGGCAGTAAACAAAAGTCGGATCTCAGTAATTCGAACCCCAGCGCTGCCATCATCGGCCCCCAGGGTCCGAGGCGTTTTTTGCCGGCAACTTCCGCCCCTGGTTCGATCTGGCCTGGCCTGTGCCTGTGCCTCCCGTCACGTACTGGACACGCCGTATCTTGCGCCGGGAATACCTACCTACGGCCTCTTCCACAGCAAAGCGTGCGAGCGCCCCGCCACCACATACGCCCCCGAGAGCGGTGAAGTTTTTTTTTTTTTTCTTCCTAGCCCTTCCCTCCCTCACCTCCCACCAAACGGCGAGGGATCCACTTTTTACCTGCCACCCGGCAACAGCCCAAATTCCAAGCTCCTCTGCCCATCTACTCCACCTTTTTTCACTGCATTTTGAGCCCAAGATTCCACAGACTGCTGAAGTTTGGGTGCCTCACGCAAAAAAGCCAGCTGACCTAAGGCACACAGACACACATGGTACGTATCGTCCTACCAACCTCCACCTGTGAGTAAGAGGCAGCACCAAAGCCGAACGAGACCTTTCACCTCCAAAAGGCAATCAGAAAACCCCCAAGTGCCGCAGCCAACAACACCCAAAGAGAGAAAAAAAAAGGGACAGGATTCGCTCGCCCAAATTGCTCCAGTTTCTGGGCTTCTTTTCAGATTTCAAGCTCTTTCCAATCCTGGCAGTTTGCAACGTGGGGAGAGCTGCAATTGCACTCAGGCTGTACCTCAGCTTTTTCCCTCCCGCGCAGACACACTGAGTGCCTTCCTTACCTAGGTAGGTACCTTACTTACCTACCTTACCTTAGCCACAGCCTGCAGCCCTGTCAGCGTGCAACCTTGCCAGCTGCTGGGCTTAGGTACAGTACCTTCCCCGACCTTCCTTACCACCTCCACCCACCAACCAATCTCCAAATCACCCGACGCGTCTTCGCAAAGCAGTCGCAGCACCACCATCGTGAACGCCCTCCACCAGCTGCCTATTCGCATCAGCCATTGCATGTGCGCCACATACAGGCACTGTCTGTGACTTTTCAGATAAAAAGCACATGTTGCTGCGACCATTGCCCACCCTTTTTTGATGGATCACAAGCGGAAGGCGGCCGCCACAAATGGCGCGACCGAAGCAGACGAGCGCGCAGCAAAGCGACAGAGACTGTCCGAGGTGAGTGTTTGTCGTCTCTAACCATGCCCCCCATATTCCCCGCTGCACATTTGGCCTTGTCAGCGGCGGTTGTAATGCTCGGCTTGCTAGCTTGCAGCCTGTTCCCTCCCGTGCTGCAAGACAAAGTGCCTTTGAGAGCAGCCAACTGATCGGGAGATGACCTGGATGCCACTTGCCATCATCATCCATCCCACTCTACCCCATACCCGAGCTCCCAGCATCCGCCAGCGCTTGCTATACCCCTCTATAGCCTGCAAGAAGCTATCGCTACAGGCCCAAGCTAACTCCTCTGCGCCCTAGAAATACGATCTGAGCAAGAGAGAGACGATCGAGTCTACCACCGAGCATGGCTTGTTCTTCCTTGAACAGATTCGGCGGACTGCGGACAAGAAGTAAGTAGCGCCCCCAAGCCCACACTTTGTGTGTCTTGTCGAAGTCGGTGATGCGACTTTCTGGGTGCGGGCTGCAATGCCGTACCTGGAGTTTTGCTTGCTGAATGTCCATAACATCGTCTGGAATCAAAGCTGACCTTGACTTTCATCCAGTGGCCGGAGAGTCGCGGGATATTTCGAGAAGCTGCCGCCGAAGAATAGCAACCCCGAATACTATAAGAAGACTCGCATGCCGATTTCGCTCTCGATGATTGAGAGAAAGCTGAACAATGGAGACTTCTCAACCCTCACCGAGCTTGAGAGCTACTTCAAGCGCATGGTGACGAACGCAAAGGAATTCTATGCTCGGAACACCCAGGTTTTCGAGGATGCTGAGAGAGTTCGGAAGGCGCTCAGCAACTACATGACCAAGACTAACCCCGCCTACTCCAAAGGCGGCTACACTGCGGTACCAACCCCCCTGCCCCCGGACGGCAAAGTCAAAGACGAAGTCGAGGAAGAGGACGAAGATGATGTAGCACCTGTCAAGACAGGTCGCCGCAAATCTCAGGCAGTGGCCAAAACTCCGGAACCAGAGGAGGAAGCCGATGACGACGAGGACGATGATGAGGACGCAGAGGCAGATGAAGACGAGGAAGATGATGAAGACGATGATGCTGAGGGGGAGGAGGATGACGACGAGGAGGCGAGCCAGTCCTCGAAGCCTACTGCCATCATTATCCGCAGAGGACCGGGTAGGCCCCCCAAGGGTGCGACGCCCCGCAAGTCCAAGGGCCGAACTGCCACACCTAGCCGGCCTGACTGCGAGTATGAAGATGTCCCGTACAAGGGCCTCAACTTCCAGGCTGCCCAGGAGAAAATCGTGGAAGAAATGCTTCGGAAGCGAGAGGAGGAGTTCGTCCTTCAACCTCCCTTTTCATAAAATCCTTGCTGACCTTGCCAACAGCGCTCAGGAGCCGTACTTCGAGCTTTTCGTCAATCTCCCATCTCGTGCTTTGAAAGACTACTACAGGGTGGTTAAGGAGCCCCTTTCCATCAAAAAGCTCCAGAAATCCGTCAAAGGCGTCAAGGGACGGAATGAGGCGACCGGTACCAGCGAGTTCAAGAACTGGGCCGCCTTTGAGGAAACCGCGAGCTTGCTATGGAAGAACGCATTCTTCTACAATGAAGAGGGAAGTGAAGTCTATGAACAGGCCCAGGAGTTAAAGGTATGTTCCGAGGCAAAATAACCGACACTTGGGTCGATAAGCTTACACCAGCCCAGGACTTCTTCATGAATGAGCTGAAGCAGGCCAAAGCGGTCGTTCCAGAGCCAGCTCAGCCGAAGATTAAGCTCAAGGTGCAGCAACCTGTCGCCGAGCAACCCCCGACCTCTAAGCGGATCACAATTCATGTTGGAGGCAAAAGTGATTCTGCAGATTCGCCGGCTCCCGCCGTTCCTCAGTCTGCAGGATCTCAGGCCAGCGATCAGGCAACGGCCCCTAACGGCTCTGCGCGCCAAGCCGCGACTCCTGCTCTGCCAGTTGCAATGGATAGAATCCGGAGCACTTCAGCAGCCTCTCCAAGCCCTTCGGTGGCCAACGCCATCAAGCGAGAGGATGCGTCAAGACCATCCCCTGCGATCACACCCGGCCAAGCAGGCACTCCTTCTACGTTCCCTCCGCCCGTTACTGGCCAGGCTGCAGCTTTGTCCAATGCGCACTTCCAACCCATTGGTGCTCCGCAACAGCAACTGCAAGCAAACGGGATCCAGCAGCCTCCGAAGCCGGTTTGGGACCAGAGACTTCGTGCTCCAGGCAAAGGTATGAAATACGCCAAGTTCTTATGACCTCCATGCTGATAGAATTGTAGGAGTTGCCGATGCTTTGATCAGCAGTTTGAAAGTCCAAACCCATCCCATGATCAATGTCGACCGCCGCTTCGAAATGACAGTCACGCCTCTGGAAAAGGAAGCGCAACAGTCGGTGACGGTGCATATGCCTGCGAACCAGCTGAGAATTCAGATCATACCCACGATACCCCTCTTCCTCGAGAAAGAAGGACGCCAGTGGAGACTCTGGGTTTCAATCAACCGGCACATCATCCACCCTGCTCATGCGGTTCCTGGTCAAGTCCTGCCACTGAATGCCAAGCTGTTCGAAGCGCAGCTTCAGGCTGGCATTGTCAATCACATAGAAGTGCACGTTGCGGCCGCCTTGCCCAAAGGCCAAAAGTCGCCAAACGGTGATGATTTTGAAGTGGAGCAGATGACGGTGCTTGCCAATGTGGTGCGGAACTAGGAGTCCTTCACCGACTATGTCGTGTACCACAGCGACAGCCAAGGCTCCGATACCGATTCAGGCGCTCAGGGTCACGGAGCTGTTCAAGGGTATGGTCTGCAGAATGAGGGTCGTAGCCAGGTCAATGGCAGTTTTTCTGCCATGGCTGTAGGCCCCCCCCCCCCCTTGACCCTCCAAAACGTTTTCGACGAAGCTGAACGTAGAAGGGCTCCGGCGTCGATCCCCTACCAAAGTCTTGGCCATCGTTCCGAAACGCCCCTGAGCAGCGAAGAGAGCAACACCAAGAATCCCCTCGGCGACGTCAACAATCGATCGCCTGCTCAAGAGGCTCAGATGCCGTTATCATCACCGAATCTTCAGCCAACCACAGCGAGACCCCACCCCTCAGACCAGCAAGCTTCTCAGGACGGTCGCCCGACTCGAAGTACTCGCAAGCGGCTGCCGGACGCGAGACCGCCAGCTCCGCAGATAGCATCTGCACCGTCGCTTTCGAAGCATCAGCAAGCCTCGCAAACCCAGGCTCACCAATCCAACCATCAGGTCCAAAGCCGTGAGCAGGTTCAGCAGATGGGATCACCACACGCTGAACAGTCCGGCCAAGGGCACGATCTTCAGCATCACGTTCACCGCCAGGTACCTGCCAATCAGTCTGCTCAGCACGGAACTGCACTCAACGGAGGACGAGACTTGATTGACCGAATCCTTGACAATTCGCGAAGGGATCGATTCCGAAGATTGAATGATGAGGCACGCAGAATTGGAGGGCCTGATGGCCTTCGACACTTGCAATTGGGTACGGCTGCTATGACTCGCGATTACGACTTTATGGCCCAGTTCCTGCCGAGTTCGCCGGAGAATATGCGCAGGCAGTAACACAGATGACGAAAGACGCGGCTCTGGGCGTTCGTGGAATCTTGAGCCGCCGATGATCGCGAGCTGAAGGGGGCTTGCACAAAGATACCAAACGTCGACTTTCCTTGAGATGGAAGGTGCACAGGGACAAGGGTTTAGGTGGCGTTCAGATAAGTCGAGGAGGTTCCGATTTCGGTAATGGTTATGTTCGCCCTGCGGACACTTTTTCTGCAAAGAAGAAGAAACGTCTTCGCCTGGTTACTAATTCTTAAGCCCGAGTGCGGAACGGCGTTGTGGCCAGCAGGGTATTGCCACACGAGGTAGCATTGTAGAGTCTAATACAGATGTGTAGATTATGAATTGTACTATCTTCAAGCTGGAGAACGTGGTACTTGTGCACCGATGACCGACTGGGCTTGTTCCGTCGAGGATTTCTAAACAGAGCTCGCTGAACTTTGACACGCACACGAACCTTTCATCAGCGTCATCCAATGTTTGAATTGTGGTTGAGACGATGACGAGAAGCCGTACGTAGCCAGAGGCAAGGCAGGTAAAGTCCACGACAGGTCTTATTGCGAACCAACCTGAAAGCACAGCTAAACCTGGGAACTTCTCAAGTGACTGACTCATTTGAGACCAACCCTCAAATTGATTTCGACAGTTGTATTGTGGTTTACTCCATAGCGCAGAAGCACACAACTTCTCTGTCTCTCTCCCCAACAGCCCTCCTCTCTGCGCAGCTCCGCAGACTTTACAGGAAACGCTTCGTATTGTAGTCATAGTTGCATGACGTCGTCTGGGGATCCGTAATTCAGCTGTGGGCCTCCTGTGGGAAAATTGGAGCAGCGTTTACCCCAGCAACCGGCATGCAAGCGGTGTCTTGGAGGACATCGGTAGTGCGGCCGGGGGGCCGTCGGAGGATCCGACAAGTCAAACTGTCTCGCGACGGGATGTCGAGGTGGTCGGTGGACTGCTCGGGCTCAGTGCTTGACATCACATCATTTTGTCTCAGATGCGGTTCATTCGGTAGCCGGTGAGCACGAGGCAAACTGTCGCTCTGTGCCAATGCGACCGCGGAAAATGAATATTTGGCTAGGGGTTGATTTAGGCGCGGCACGTTGCATCACTAGCATCAGCCGGACCGGCGGCAGTTGGTCTGATGTCTAATCTATGCGAGCCGGTTGGCACAGAGGTGGTTCGAAGAACACTGAAGTTGAGTTCGAAGATGGTTGATGCCGTGCCTCGCTCTAAACCCTCCATAACATCTGATCTGCTCAAACACTAAACATACCGGGAAGCCGCTGCCGCGTCGAACCACAGGCCTGGGTCGGCTTGTCGAGAGCTCAGTCTCTTCTGGCTCCCCACGGCCCACCCCAATGTGCAGGCAGTGTGAGTCAATTGACCAATGTCGGATTCACACTTCCGTACGACTTCAGCGCGTCGCATTGCCCCGTCCGGTCCGCTGCGTGAAGTGAGAGGCGCGTCTCTGGCTGGTCCTGTTGCTGCATTAACCCTCCCAGAAACAGCCTAGGCTCTCTCGGCGCTCGAATCATCCAACAATGGCGGCAGCCATGCACGAACAAGATGCTTGAAGGAAAGGCGGTGTCCCCCGCGCCAGGAGCAGAAAAACTGCAGGACCGAGCTGCAGACTGCAGCCAGCAGCAGCAGCAGGATGGCACAGCGGGCACGGGCCAGAATCCGGGCAAGCTGCAGCATGTGGCATTACCGCCTTTGGGCTAGCGCGACTGCCTTGTGGGAGATCGATCTTCCGATACCGGGGGACTGATTGGCCGGTGCGAGGTGTGGAGGTCGTATCCGCCAATGGGAGTGACCAAATGCAGCCCACTTCAGGTGGCATGTAGCAGGGTACAGGCAGGACAGACGTAAGGACCGGCCCTGAAATTTGTTAATTGAGAGTCAATGGCACAGTGCTGCCGTCGGGGGATGTGTCTGGAGCGGGGCCAAAGAGTGGAAAAAATTCTTTTTTTCGCCCAGTGACTGGTCGACCTTGGGAGCAGCGAACGCCGTCCTCGGTCATCACTGGCCATCCCGCCCAATCCACACCTTGTTGCGTCCGCCTCGCCTCTGTCGGCCTGGTTTTTGCTTCCCAGCATATTTTTTCCTTTGCATACATAGGTAGTTCCTCTGCCTCTCTCCTCCCGGTCACCTTCTCCCCCTTGTGACTCAACAAGCGTACCCGAAAATCTTGTATAAATCCTGCCGCCATCCAAACTCTGGAATCCCCAACTCTCCTCGAAAACAATTCCTACAACCACAACCGCGACGGCCGCTGCATGAACATACAAGATGTGCCCTACTCCTGACGTCCCGGCCTCCAACGGCCAGTCTAATGGCACCAATGGCCACACAAACGGCTCCAGTGGAGCTGCCAACGGCGCTGGTGCGTACTACACGATGTCGCGTGACGTGGTGCCAGCGATAATTGACTCTCTTTCTGTCCAGACCACCCTGGCTACACTGCCATTCCTGTAAGGATCTCCTCCGAAAATCGCTCCCGCCGTGACGCACCAATTCTGACTCCCGATTGCGCAGACCAAGCAGAAGCACAGCAACCCCTACCAGCCGGTCGGCGACTTCCTCAGCAACGTCGACCGATACAAGATCAGTATGTCGCGCCAGTCGCATCTCCTACCCTTGATTTGAGTCACAGTCGCTGACGGATGACGTGCAGTCGAGTCCACTCTGAGAGAGGGCGAGCAGTTCGCCAACGCTTTCTTTGACACCGAGACCAAGATCAAGATCGCCAAGGCCCTCGATGAGTTCGGCGTCGACTACATCGAACTGACCTCACCCGCCGCCTCCGAGCAGTCCCGCAAGGACTGCGAGGCCATCTGCAAGCTCGGCCTCAAGGCCAAGATTCTGACTCACGTCCGCTGCCACGTAAGGAGCCAGGTACTGTACTGGAAGAAAACCGAAAGCTAACAGGACCAGATGGACGATGCCCGTTTGGCCGTCGAGACTGGTGTTGATGGTGTCGACGTCGTCATCGGTACCTCATCGTACCTGCGCGAGCACTCTCACGGCAAGGACATGACTTACATCATCAACGTAGGTTTTCACGAAACTGGGTGCGCGCAATCCTTAGCTAACTCTTTACATTTCAGACGGCCATCGAGGTTATCGAGTTTGTCAAGTCCAAGGGTCTCGAGATCCGCTTTTCCTCCGAGGACTCCTTCCGTTCCGACCTCGTCGATCTTCTTTCCGTCTACAGCGCCGTCGACAAGGTTGGTGTTCACAGAGTTGGTATTGCCGACACCGTCGGCTGTGCCAGCCCCAGACAGGTCTACGATCTCGTCCGCACGTTGAGAGGTGTTGTCAGCTGCGACATCGAGACGCACGTAAGTCGCTCATGGCTATAAGCATCGGATGAGAGCACGAACTGACGCGCTTCTTTCAGTTCCACAACGACACTGGATGCGCCATCGCCAACGCCTACTGCGCCCTGGAGGCCGGTGCCACTCACAGTGAGTTACTTGCTTGCAGCCACTTGAGCGGCTCATGCTAATCCTCTCTTCAGTTGACACCTCCGTCATCGGTATCGGTGAGCGCAACGGCATCACCCCTCTCGGCGGTTTGATGGCTCGCATGGTCGTCGCTGCCCCCGAGTACACCAAGTCCAAGTACAAGCTCCACAAGCTCAAGGAGCTCGAGGACTTGGTCGCCGAGGCGGTCGAGATCAACATCCCCTTCAACAACTACATCACTGGCTTCTGTGCCTTCACCCACAAGGCTGGTATCCACGCCAAGGCCATCCTCAACAACCCCAGCACATATGGTACGCAATCCTCTCGTGGGACGTTGAACGAAACATGATGCTAACTTTGATACAGAAATTATCAACCCCGCCGACTTCGGTATGAGCAGATACGTCCACTTCGCCTCGAGATTGACGGGATGGAACGCCATCAAGAGCCGTGTTGAGCAGCTTGGCCTCACCATGACCGATGCCCAGGTCAAGGTTGTCACTCAGAAGATCAAGGCTCTGGCAGACGTCAGGCCGATTGCTATCGATGACGCCGACTCGATTATTCGCACCTTCCACCTGAACATCACCGAGGGTGAGGAGAAGCCGCTGCTGCCGAACATGACTGCCGAAGAGCAGGCCAAGTTCGAGAAGGCGGAGAGAGAGCTTGCTGGCGAGCCGGAGAAGCGTGCACTGGACGAGGCCGCAGCGGAGCCTGCTGCCAAGAAGATTAAGGCGTAAATATTGTTTTTGGGATGCATACGGGACACCAAAAAATGGGGCATCTGCTTGTACAATCATAGAGGGGAGAGCTACAAAAGTGTTTAGTTCAGATACCTCACATCAACGAAGAAACGTTTAAATTGCGATTTGGTCCGGGCTCGGCACCGTCCCGTGGCACATTATATTGGTCCTGCGTTAGTTTCTGGGGCTTCGTACCGTTCAGAGGCCTCTTAGGGATATGTCACAAATTGCGATATCGAAGCCAAGTTGGTCTCCCTCGCCCATCTCCTGTAACTCTGTGTACCGCTGTGTAATCCGGGTCATCTTGTTGCTTACTCGTTGTCCAGGGAAAGCTCCAAAAATCTTTAGCTTGAACTGCCGCCCTGGGTCAAGTTGTGGGGCTGGCCTGGGGGAGCTAAGATAAGATAAGGACGGCAGAAAAGAAAATTCCACTCCAACTTTCCCAAGCGCGCCGCCCTGCGCAAGTTTCCCCTCCAAACCGATACAGGCCAAAAAAAAGTCCCTGGAACCAGCCATGAAAATTCCCCGTCGTCGCTCATGACAGCATAGAGCCGATCGATAAACCTTATTCACACGCCTCGAATTCATTCGATCCAAGGAACACCCGACTTCGATCGCGACCGAATCAATAACACCCATACACACAGGAAGGATGGACGCGCACGCCCTCCTATCGGCGCAAGGGTGGCGCGGCAAAGGCCACTCTCTCCATGCCACGGACGACTCGATCGGGCTCGCGAAGCCCCTCCTCCTTAATCGCAAAGACAACACCAAGGGCCTGGGGCAAAAAGCGCACTTCACGAGCGACACGTGGTGGATGAACGCCTTTGACGAGCAGCTGCAGGGCCTGGACACGTCGAAGAAGGGGCAGGTCACGCAGACGGTCACCCAGGGGAGGCTGAACCAGGTCGAGAAGGTTTCGGGCGGCAAGTGGATGCTGTATGCGAGCTTTGTGAGGGGCGGCTTCCTGGAGGGGACGCTTAATTTGAGCGAGGAGAAGGATGAGGAGAGCGGGGCGTCGACGCCGAGCAGCGAAGAGATGTCTGAGAGTGACAGCGACAGAGGGGGGGCGAAGCTCAAGGAAGTGAAGGAGAGGGGGGAGACGAAGGAGGAGAGGAGGGCTAGGAGAGCTGCTAAGAAGGCGAGGAAAGCGGCGAGGGAGACGAGGAGGAAAGAGAGAGCTCTGCGGAAGGTTGAGAAGTCGAACAAGGGGGGCCCCAAGGATCGCAAAGAGTCCAAGGAGGAGAGGCGGACAAGGCGGGAGGCGAAGAAGGCGAAGAGGGAAGCAAGGAAGGCTAAGAAGGGGGAGTCTGGATGAAGTTGTTGGTTCGCCATGGATGAATCAACGACGATGACACAGGCCTGTTCAACATGGTCACAGCGACGAGGCGGTCCTGGTCCAGGCAGGCTCACCGTTGGAGAAGGCCCACGACGAGAGCCACCGTAAGGCCGATGATGGTTGAGCAATGTCGGTAATTGGGGTCTACGACAACAAGACGTCTCTAATGCCTCTAAATGGCATGCAGCGCACGGTATAAACAAAGGGCCTCATTGCGAGGACCAATTATAGAGATGGAGTACAAAAGCATTCATACCCCGGCGGCGAAAAGCATACCTGCTACATTGCCGTCACAATTGATCAGTTTCTCTACGTCGTGCCCGCTGTTTGTTCTTTTATCCTATTTGGGTCGGTGTTTACGCTTCCTGTCTGGGGATCTCGTGCTCGTACTCTGGAGAAGTTTGCCAGGTCTCCACCGACATCGGCTGTGCCGAGATTCAGGGCTCCTTTGGCGTCTTGCCGGGCTTGTTGGAAAGCAGCCAGGGTCTTCTGTCCCAGAAATCGTCCTTGATGATGTCCAGGTGCTCAATAACGACGCGCGCCTTGCCTCGCTTCTTCTTCTCCTTCTCAGCTTGCGACTTGGTCTGTTGGACGGGCTCTGCGAGGGCGTCTGCAGCCTCGGCGGCGTTGTGGGTGCCTGGCTCGACGAGTTCGTACTGTTTTCGGCCTCAGTGACTGACCTACTTCTCTGCCTTTGGTGACTCACATCTCTGAAGACTACGCTTCCCTTCTTGTACATCTCCGGCTCGTTGTTGTAATTGATCTTGAATTTTGAGAAGAGGATCTCGTTCTTGTCACCTGATACGGTTCCCTGTCTAGGATTAGTGGCCGAGTCACGTATGAGTTTGGCGATGAGACTCGCAGCGAGAAGTTGTTCCGCAGCTCTGTTGTCGAGACCGCCAAGTTGTATCAATGCCCAGAATGTGGTGTTGTAGAGATTGTTGATGTGGCCTGTCAAGGTTACTATTGACGTTCCGTGGTCAGAGTCGCTTGACAAAACTCACAGTCAACTTGGCGCCAGCTCATATAGTCCCTTAGATTCTGGACGCTGGGATAGCATACTGCTCTACCGTCGAAGCTCGGAAGAGGGGGCGAGAGCGGGGTATCGGGGAAGTAAGATGACCATAGATAGATGTAACTGGCCGTGAAGGTCGAGACTATCGTGCTGGTGATCTTGCTGACACGGAGTGAGTCATGTATGTCTTCAACATATGGGAATAACTCGGCGTCTCACCTGGCCCTCCTCTCAAAGAGCGTACATGACTTGTGGAAGACAAAGCTGTACTCGTCGCTGACGCCGTAGGCGATGGTGATGTCCGGTATCTCGGTCACGACCACTCTTGCGGCCGCGTTCATCAGATCAAGCGCCCTCTTGTCATTGGGCTTCTCGAAGTTGTATTTGGCGCAGAGTCTGTGGGCGGGTTAGAGACACCCGAACCTCTCACTCGACTATCCCTTTTCTTATGCTCACTTAGTGAAGCCTCTGCCGTCTATACGAACCACGATCCATGTGTTTGGCAACAAGGCGTCGGGCTGCTCGAAGCCTTTGACGTATTCAAACCTGGTGTTATCCCGTCAGTATACTTCCAAAAGGTAAGAGACCCGGAGGGAGTGGGATACTTGGAGTTTGCCATCGTGGATCTGGTAATGTTCTGCCTCAGCTCGAGACAAGAGCAAGAGCGATCGACTTTCAGGTAGAATTCCAGTCGTGTGTAAGGCGGGATGGTGGGGGAGGGGTTGTCGCTGCTGTCAGTGGGGTCGGTCGCTAAAAGCTGCGTCTGTGGCACCTAAGGCTGGTGACCGGTAGGGATCAAGGATAAAGTCGGGGGCCTGCAAGTACCTATCTCTCTCTTCAACCTCGACTCACTGAAGAACCGAAGCGAACCCGAAAAGGGGACAAATAAGGAGATCCTTGCGACTCGCTCCAAGTATTAGTTCTGAATTTTTTTTTTCGCTGAATAGATCACATTGGGAAATGCTGATAGGACGGTAAAGAAAATAAGAAACGCCTCTGAAGCTTGGGGCTGATCCTTGCAACCTCTCAGCCTTGCAGGCGCAACAGAAGCAGGCGCAACAGAGGCAGTCGCAGGCGCACGGCTGCGAAGCATATTTTGCGACCCTCGAAGCTACCTAACTGGCTTGTTCTTAGCGCAAACTTCTGACGCCAAACAAACTCGGATTGGAACGGCGCAGCTTGCCTCGACACTCTTGACCTGGTGCGACAACCGTCGACATGAATTTTCTTCTCAGCAACGAGGAGAACGAGGCCATCGCCGCGGTCGAGGCCATCAACGCCATCAACAACACCAACACGATCAGGTCTGGTCACTCGACATGTCTGCGCTTCAACCGGACAGGCGACCTGCTAGCCTCCGGCAGGGTGGATGGGACCGTCGTCATCTGGGACATTGAGACGATGGGCGTCGCCAGAAAGATGCGCGGCCATAACAGGAGCATCACCTCCCTTAGCTGGTCCAGGTGTGGCCGCTACCTGCTGTCAGCCTGTCAAGGATGGAAGGCCATCTTGTGGGATCTCAAGGACGGCAAGCGTTACCGGGAGGTTCGCTTTCGGGCTCCGGCGTACATTGCGGAGCTCAATCCTTTCAACCAGTAAGTCTGCAAAACACTCAATCAATCAGGCTTTGCCTAACATTTGAAGTCACCAGTTTGTGGCCTCGATATTCGATGAACAGCCGATTCTCGTCGACGTTTCGGACGTTAACGACGTAAAATACCCCCTCCCATCTGCCCCGAAGCACCCCGACGGAGAGCGCACGGAGAAACAGCTCAAGGAAGACGCGAAACAGATGACAACCGTCACGATATACACCTCTACGGGAGAGCACATCCTGGCGGGGACGAATAAGGGATGGGTCAATGTCATTGACGTGAAGACCAGGAAGACAATTTACTCTGAGAAGCCCTGCAGCGGCGTTATCACGACGCTGCGGCTCAACAATTCTGGACGTCTACTCCTGATCAATGCGCAAGACCGTATCGTCAGGACTTTTCATATACCGAACCTCGCGGCCGAAGACCTCGACCTCGATACTGTACACTTCACGAAGGAGCACACATTTTCAGATCAAGTCAACAGGTTGTCATGGAACCATGTGACGTTTAGCTCTGCCTCCGAGTACGTTGCCGCATCCACCTACAACAATCACGAGATATACGTCTGGGACAGGGGTATAGGCAGCACAGGGTTGATTCGCATTTTGGACGGCCCCAAAGAAGAGCAGGGAGTTGTGGAATGGCACCCAGATCGACCATTCATCGCCACGTGCGGCCTCGAAACAGGGAGGATATACGTTTGGTCTGTTATACCTGAGCAGAAGTGGTCTAGGCTTGCGCCAGATTTCGCGCAGGTTGAAGAGAACCAAGAGTACGAGGAGATGGAGGACGAGTTCGACATCTACGGACAGGAGGAGTTGCAGAAAAGGCGATTAGACGCGGAGGACGAAGATGTCGACGTCATCAGCTCAGGTTTCCTCAACGGGAACAGTGGTGTCGGCGAGGCATTTCGCATGCCGATTCTCTTCGATCTCGGTGAAAGTGACAGCGAGGAGGAGTTCGTCGCGGTATCCACCGGAACCATGAGGAGAAGGAGTCCGGGTGCGGATGGCGAGATGCCAGACAGCGAGGCGGTAGAGGAGAAGATTCCGTCAAGGCGGGGAGCCACCAAGACATCGAGGGGCAGGAAGCGATGAGGCGCGACCTGGGGAAGGTGCAAGGGAGCGATCATTGGCAGTCAAGCTTCGAGAGGATAAAGCTTGGAAACAGACGCGTGACATGGCGTTGGATCGCGTAGCAATGGGACGAGCTTCGGTTGGCGTCTGGACCCCTGCTCGGTGCTTAGCGCGACGGGCTCACCATAATACGAGATGCTCAACTCCGAAGGGACTGCTCATTAACTCCGAAATAGCCCCCACTGCTTTGGACAATAGAAAGTCTAGAGCGACTGAGGCCAAACTAAACTGTGCTGTGCGGTGCCATAGTGAGCATTTGACTGATCCGACGCTCTAATCGAATTGCGCCCGACTTGACACGGGACGAGAATTTTGACTCATCGGCCAGGCGCACTTCAGGACGCCTCTCTCACTGCCAAAGTTTAGGTACTTCTGGCCTGGTCAAAGATTGGTGTGTTTCACAACTTTTGTGGGTATCCGTTACCTTCCTGAGCCTTAGGCACGCGTGCCCAGCGAAGAGGAAGGTAAAGGAGGGTGTTTGCCTAATCCGGCTAGCGTACTTTGGCAGGCTGCGCCAGCCGCCTCAAGGCAAGATTTGTTTCTGACCTCGCTCCTCACTTTCGCCTCCACGGCCTTTGCTTCTACAACCTCGCCAACCCACGTATCGCCATCACAACGCGCGTCGGAAATCGCGCCTACGGACCGCACGCTCATTTCCGACCCGAGAACCGACTCGACACGATCGCGATTTTTTCCTCCTACGAATCATCGACGCTCTGGAGGTGGCGGCGATTGGGAGGATCAGTGGAACCTTCTCCTGGGCCGCTGGCCGGGGACTGGCGTGGTCAAGAGCGCCATCGTAGAACGACCTTTGTCGACTTTTTGCATCTCGAAAAGCGTTTCGCGCGATAGAATTTTGCTTTATCGATCCTCTGCGCCTGCTTCGCGACATTTCCGGACCGCGTGACGAACAACAGCACAAGCCGCCTTCTTTCCCGCCCTCCGACCTTGATTACCATTCGACACTTTCCTTATCGACGACGACGAAAAATCGGTCACCATGGCGAATCTTTACTTCACGCACTCTAGTGCGCCGATCAAGACGGTCGAGGAGATTCAGTTCGGTCTCATGGCGCCCGAAGAGATCAAGAACATGAGTGTCTGCCACGTTCTCTACCCAGAGACCATGGACGAGACGCGGACAAAGCCTCGCGACGGTGGATTGAACGATCCCCTTCTTGGCTCCATCGACCGGCAGTTCAAGTGCAAAACCTGTACGCAGGCGATGGGTGAATGCCCGGGACACTTCGGCCACATTGAGCTGGCGAAGCCCGTCTACCACCCTGGCTTCATCAAGAAAGTCAAGAAGGTGCTAGAGATTGTCTGCCATAATTGCAGCAAGGTTTTGGCCGATAGAGTTAGTCTCTACTCTGTTGTCGGACAGCCGCCTTGACTCGATTGTGCTAACCTGGCTTTATCAGAGCGACCCTGAATTTCTCCAAGCAGTGAACACGAGAGACCCCAAGGTTCGCTTCAACCGTGTTTGGAACATTTGCAAGAAGAAGACTCGTTGCGAGAACGAGACCAAGGAGGTCAAGGCCGACGACGGAGAGTACGGACTGGGTATGAAGCAGCCTCCTCCCGTAAATCACGGTGGTTGTGGCAACATTCAGCCCAGAGTGCGGCATAAGGCTCTGCAGCTGATTGCGAAGTACGAGTCTTCTGGCGAAGATGGTGTCAAGAAGAAGGAAGAGCCCCCCATCACGCCTGAGATGGCTCACAACATCTTGCGTCGGATCAGTGACGACGACCTGAGAGACATGGGCCTCAACCTCGAATACGCCCGCCCGGAGTGGATGATCGTCACAGTCCTTCCCGTCCCCCCTCCACCTGTCCGCCCCAGTATTTCCATGGACGGCACTGGCCAGGGTCTGAGAAACGAAGATGATTTAACCTACAAGCTCGGTGATATTATTCGAGCCAACAGCAACGTCAAGCAGGCTATTCGCGAAGGCTCGCCAGCTCACATTGCCCAAGATTTTGAGCAACTTCTTCAGTACCACGTCGCCACATACATGGACAACGATATTGCTGGTCAACCTCGCGCTCTGCAAAAGAGTGGTCGTCCGGTCAAGGCTATTCGTGCCCGTCTTAAGGGCAAGGAAGGCCGTCTTCGTGGAAACTTGATGGGTAAGCGTGTCGATTTTTCGGCGCGTACTGTCATCACTGGTGATGCCAACCTTTCCCTCGACGAGGTCGGTGTGCCCCGAAGCATTGCAAGGACTCTGACCTACCCCGAAACGGTCACCCCTTACAATATCGGAAGACTCCACGAGTTGGTGCAAAACGGCCCGAACGAACATCCCGGTGCCAAATACGTCATTCGGTCCGACGGCACCAGAATTGATCTTCGTCATCATCGTCGGGCTGGACAAATTTCACTCGAATACGGCTGGAAGGTCGAGCGGCACTTGATCACTGGAGACTACATCATTTTCAACCGTCAGCCTTCACTGCACAAGGAGTCTATGATGGGTCACAGAGTTCGTGTCATGCCTTACTCTACGTTCCGTCTGAACTTGTCTGTCACGTCGCCTTACAACGCTGATTTCGACGGTGACGAGATGAATCTCCACGTCCCACAGAGTGAAGAGACAAGGGCAGAGGTCAGGGAACTGTGCTTGGTACCCATCAACATCGTCTCTCCCCAAAGAAACGGTCCCCTGATGGGTATCGTGCAGGATACTCTTGCAGGTGCCTACAAGTTGTGTCGTCGTGATGTTTTCCTTACCAAGGAGCAAGTCATGAACATCATGCTCTGGGTTCCCAACTGGGACGGCGTCATTCCTCCGCCAGCCATCGTGCGCCCGAGGCCGAGATGGACTGGTAAGCAGATCATGAGCTTGGCGATCCCCAATATTGTCAGCTTGCACAACTCCCCTGATTCGAAGGAAGACAACCCGCTTAAGGACGAGGGTCTTCTGATCCAATCTGGCGAGCTGTTGTACGGTCTGCTCTCCAAGAAGAACATCGGTGCCGCTAGTGGTGGTATCGTTCACATCGTTTACAATGAGCACGGACCTGAGGCGTCTATGAAGTTCCTTAACGGGGTTCAACAAGTCGTCAACTACTGGCTGCTGCATAACGGTTTCAGCATTGGTATCGGTGATACCATCCCCGATAAGGTTACTATTGAGAAGGTCCAGGTTCATATCGATGAGCAGAAGGCAGAGGTCGAAAAATTCACTCAGCAGGCTACGGCAAACGAGCTTGAGCCCCTGCCCGGTATGAACATTCGTGAAACCTTCGAGAGTAAGGTGTCCAAGGCTCTCAACACAGCCCGTGACAAGGCTGGTACCACTACGCAGAAGAGTTTGAAGGATTTGAACAACGCCGTCACCATGGCGTCGTCGGGTTCCAAGGGTTCATCTATCAACATCTCTCAGATGACGGCGCTTGTTGGACAGCAGATCGTTGAGGGCAAGCGCATTCCGTTTGGTTTCAAGTACCGAACGCTTCCGCACTTCACCAAGGACGACTACTCTCCCGAGGCTCGCGGTTTCGTCGAGAACTCGTATCTTCGTGGTCTTACGCCAAGCGAGTTTTTCTTCCACGCCATGGCTGGTCGAGAAGGTCTCATCGATACTGCTGTCAAGACCGCAGAGACTGGTTACATTCAACGTCGTCTGGTGAAGGCTCTCGAAGATGTCAGCGCCAAGTACGATGGTACCGTCAGAAACTCTCTGGGCGACATTATCCAGTTCTTGTATGGTGAGGATGGTCTCGATGCCATTTACATTGAGAAGCAACGAATGGATCACCTCAATATGTCCGACAAGAAGTTCGCCGACAGGTTCCGTCTGGATGTCATGGACGAAACCAGACCCGAGGAGCTTGACTGGCTCGAGTACGGCAACGAAATCTCTGGCGACCCTGCAGTTCAGCAACTTCTGGATGCTGAGTACGATGCCCTTCTCGCCGATCGCAAGCAAGTCCGCCAGATCAACTTCAAGAAGAAGGACGACGAGTCCATGCAACTTCCCTTGAACATTGTGCGTCTGATGGAAACCTCGAAGAAACTCTTTGCTGTCGAGGACTTCCAAAGAAGCGACCTCAGGCCTCAAGATGTTATTCCTGCCGTTCAAGCTATGCTCAACAGAATGACCATCGTGCGCGGCAAGGATGACATCTCCCTTGAAGCTGATCGCAATGCCACCATTCTATTCAAGGCTCAGATTCGTTCGCGCTTGGCCTTCAAGCGTATTGCTTGCCACCAGCGCCTGAACAAGATGGCTTTTGAGCACGTCCTGGGAGAGCTGGAAGCCCGCTGGGACCGATCATTTGTCAGCCCTGGCGAGATGGTCGGTGTCATTGCGGCGCAGTCCATTGGTGAGCCCGCAACTCAGATGACGCTTAACACCTTCCACTTTGCTGGTGTTTCTTCCAAGAACGTCACTCTGGGTGTACCCCGTCTTAAGGAAATTCTCAACTTGGCTCAGAACATCAAGACTCCTTCCATGGTTGTCTACCTGAGTGGCGAAGACAACGCTAGTCAAGAAGCCGCGAAGGCTCTCCGAAGTGCTGTCGAGCACACCACTTTGCGGTCCGTCACAGCCGTCACAGAGATCTACTACGACCCTGAGATCACTTCGACAACCATTCCTGACGATATTGACATGGTTGAGTCCTACTACCTCATTCCTGATGAGACCCACGACAGGGCGGAAGACCAGTCTAGATGGCTTCTCCGTCTCACTCTTGACCGCCAGAAGTTGCTCGACAAGGAACTTACGGTCGAGGATGTTGCTAGGCGCATCAAGGAGGAATACCCCAACGATCTTGCCGTCATCTTTAGTGACAACAACGCCGAAGAGCAAGTCATTCGCATTCGCCCTATGCATGCTGGCAATGACGACAAGGATGAGGACGGTGAGAAGAAGATGGAAGACGATGTCATGCTGAAGAGACTTGAGACTCACTTGCTCGACACGCTCTCCCTCCGTGGTGTCAAGGGCATTGAAAGAGCGTTCTTGAATAAGGAGGTTAAGCTTATTGAGACCGACGACGGAGCACTGTTGGCTGCCAAGGCTGACGAGCGCTGCTCTGAATGGTACTTGGATACCTCCGGAACTGCTCTCCGCCAGGTCTTGTCTGTCGATGGCGTCGATCCCACTCGCACCTACACCAACCACTTGTGGCAGGTCGTCGAGGTCTTTGGTATCGAAGCGGCCCGTGCTGCCCTTGTCAGGGAGTTGACGCAAGTGCTTGCCTTTGACGGTTCCTATGTCAACCACAGACATCTTGCTCTCCTTTGCGATGTCATGACCTACAGAGGCACCATTTCTGCCGTTACCCGTCACGGCATCAACCGTGCGGATACCGGTGCCCTAATGCGTTGCTCCTTCGAGGAGACGGTCGAAATTCTCCTCGAGGCAGCAGCTGTCGGTGAACTCGACGACTGCCGTGGCATCTCGGAGAACGTCATGCTTGGCCAGATGGCTCCCATGGGAACTGGTCACTTTGAGGTGCTCCTCGACCCGAAGATGCTGGAGACCGTCATCAGCGACAACTCGCGCATGGGTCTCATGCCTGGCATGCCCGTCAAGGGCGGCGAGGCTGGCGGTGCCGCGACACCGTACGATTCGGGCTCTCCTATGGCAGACTCCGGGTACCTGTCTCTCAGCTCACCCGCCGCTGGCAACTTCTCTCCCATTGTTGGCGCTGGCTCAGACTCTCCTGCTGGTTTTGGTACTGAGTATGGTGGAAGTGGCTTTGGTTCCATTGGGTCCGTCAACCCTTACTCTGCCGCCAGCCCTGGGCGCCCGACAAGTCCCTTCAGCACGTCTCCCACTTCGCCTTTCAGCAGTGGATACGGTGGGTATTCGCCGTCGTCGCCCAACGCTGGCTACTCCCCCACGTCGCCGCTCATCGACGGCGCTGGCGGCCGCTATGCGACGTCACCGCAGTTCAGCCCATCTTCGCCATCCTTCTCGCC
The DNA here is from genome assembly GCA_025962755.1 of Colletotrichum tropicicola. Taxonomy (NCBI): domain Eukaryota; kingdom Fungi; phylum Ascomycota; class Sordariomycetes; order Glomerellales; family Glomerellaceae; genus Colletotrichum; species Colletotrichum tropicicola. The sequence goes on from JAOWMA010000092.1 coordinate 28,032, forward strand.
GACGTCACCCATGCTACGGCCCACCAGTCCAGCAAGCCCCAACTACAGCCCAACGTCCCCAAGCTACTCGCCGGCGTCGCCCTCCTCGCCCAGGCATTACTCGCCAACATCCCCGGCTCAGTACGCCTCGCCCACTTCACCAAGCTACTCGCCAGCCAGTCCTAATTACAGCCCGGCATCCCCCAACCTACACGGGGCTGGTCCCACGTCGCCGTCATACTCCCCTGCGTCCCCGACGTGGTCGCCAACTTCGCCGGAGGCTTACTCGCCCACAAGCCCGAGTTTCCAGCGAACTCCTGCGGCGCAGCAGTCTCCGACCAGCCCCAGCTACTCCCCTACTGTAAGTTTTCTTGCTTATTGAGTGCCAGCAGCGTTCAATAGCTAACCAGATGTCGCAGTCACCTTCCTGGTCTCCGAGAACCCCTGGACCTGGTGGCTCCGGAAACTAACCGTGCGTCGAGCTACGATGAGGCACCCGATCATGCCTTCGGTTCGCCACTAACTTTCACTCTCCTAATACGCCGACTAATGACTCTACGGCTTAACTGGTTTTGGTTGATTGGAATATTGCATCTCGTTACAGACGCAGGTTGTCGCTGATCTTTTTCTTTCGTGAGGAGGAAACGCTCAGTATGCATTATAGAAGTGCGTCCAGAGACACCCACACAAAAACAAAGATTGCAACGCGCAAGAGTATGGCTAGAGGACAGGCACTTGGGAAGCTGGACAGCAGCAGCACACACACCTTTACACACTCACACGTCCCAACAAACGAACGAAAACAAAAATTCCCAAAAGAAGAAAAAAGCTTCGCGGTGGTTTCTGTAAAAAGCTGACTTTGTACTATATGCGACGGGGGCCGGAGGATGGAGGGCTTTTGGGATGTTCATGTGTGTGGCAGGAAGAAGATATCGAGGAGCTCCTGGCCCCCTACCCTTTTCTTTGAGGAGACGAAGACACCCACAGATTGGAATTTTCTCGCGAGGAAGAGGAGATTTAGGCTTTTTTTTTCCGCAGAAGACGCCCCCCTTGAAATGGACCACACTGGTTTATTGCGAATGACGCTCGTGCTGTGCATTTGCGAGTTCTGAGTGACAGTTTCAGCGATGGTGAACACGTCTTCATGCTCCCGGCGCCGCTGCCCATTGACGGAGGAGTCCCTGCTGCCTTGCTGCGCCGCCGCTTCTGCTGCTGCCTCGCCATCTCGATGAGGTGGTGGTGGCTAATTACCTCCAGGGCCCAAAGTGGGTTCGCAGAGCACGGTTGGGGAAATGTGACGATGGAGCCCAACCTGATCTGCGCATATAGTCATCACTTAGTATTATGACCCTGAACCCTACCTACCTACCTCTTTACATACGTACGTACCCGGCGAGCGAGCGAGCGAGCGCTTGGATTGCCTGCCTGGTGCGAGGGTGTTGAAGGCCGTTGCTGTTGGCGTCCAGATTACACGTCACAATCTACCCACGTCGTCGTCGTCGTCGTCGTCGTCGTCGCCGCCGCCGCCGCGGCTCCCTCTCGAAACAAAAGACACCCCCAGAAACTTGACCAGGCAGCGGCGGCGGCGGCGGCGGCGGGGCGCGGGTCACGGGCGCGACAGCGGCGCCACCCGCTCTCTACAGCGCCCTTTCCATCATTTTGCCCCCTTTTTTTTCCATCCCCCCCTTGCCCAACTCCTTCCTTACCCCCTTCTCGCCTTCTTGGGGGAGGATTCTTGTGAGACGCGTACGGCGAGGTAGACGGATGTGATGAGGAATGATGCGCGGCGGAGACGGAGCTCGTGCCTCTCTGGAGACCCGGGAGGGGGGGCCGTCGTCTACAGTCTGCAGGCATCATGGGTATACTCGGGACGCGTCCTCCATCGACTTTTTGCTCCTCTTCCTCTTTGGGACCCCCTGCCGGCTCCCCCCCTCTCTGGCTCTTGACATTCTCCATATCAAGTCTTCTCCCCCCGGTCTCATCACATGAGCTACGAGTCATCATCCATACATCTTGCGGTTCGGTTCTGGGCTTTTTTTTTCGTCTCTTGGCCGGCCCGCCGTGTGGACGGGGAGAAGGGAGGGTAGGGTGAACAAAAGGACGTTGACAAAAGACGATGGTGTGTGGGTGGTTGCTCGCTTCCCGGGCCTCACCAACACGCGCACATGCACATACATGGGGAGCTCGACGTCTGATTCGAGGATTGGGCTCCTAGCTTGGCGCGTCAAGGAGCCAAGCCGCGTTTCTCAGAGTTAGTCCCAACGTACTTCTATGTAGGACGACACCAAAATGCGTGTGCCACACCCAAGTCAAAGTGTGACGAGAAACGAAATGAACAAGCGAAAAGACTACTGCCTTACGGGGTCGCGGCCACAAAGTCATTGTGCCGTTTCCCCCAAGTCCCGAAAAGGGCCGGCATGTACTAACCAGGTAGTTGGAGCATCGGGTCCATGATGAGGCGAGAGGAGGAAAAAGAAAAACGAATGTGCCGCCGAATGGGCCGTTCGGACCTGGTCCGGTGGCAGCGACCCAATCGACCAGGACCGGTACAGATCTTTCCTGCGCCGTTTTCATCTTCCTTTGCAACAATTCTTGTGCACTCGCCCAGATGCCCGTAGCAATAATTATCTGATGCGAATTGTGGGCTCCATCTTTGCGGACAAAGGGGGGCGACACAGCTTGTTCGCAGGGCTTGTCGCTGATGGTCTCGGGTCGCACGAGGACCCGGTCAACGGGCCAAGGGAGCCGTAGCCCGGAAGCAGCCCCCCGGCAAGCAAACGAGAACAGACAACAGATCGAGAGACGAAAACACATTGAGGATCTTTGGTCTCGACAAGCGAAGTAACTCGGTGAAGAATGGAAGGGGGCGAGAAGGGCATCAAGACCCCACGATGAGACGGTTCTTGCGCATTGTCGAACCAACACTGTCCCTCTCTTGATCTGCTCTTGATAATCCATCATCAATCAGCCACGGCTTGTGGGGCCTTGGATTGTTGCCGGACACGGACGGAGCGCTAAAACTCGAACAGTGGGCCTCAAAGATCGATCACACCTAGCCCTAGCATGATATGGGGCATTGGGGGTGAAGGTGCTGAGGTTCGCATGGGGGCGGAGGGTTCCCGCGACTTGGACTTCCGTCGATAATCCCTCCTTTGCGATCCTTCCCTTTAACCATTGAGCATGGGCCCATGCAAGTAGGATGGGAATTAAGAGGGGAGGGAAATAAACAACCATCCGTGCCACGCTCACACATGAGCCGGCTTGCGGCCTTGATTCCGTCTACCGTCGCTGACACTGGCGCGGGCTGGCGAGATGCGCCGGGGTTTGCTCCGTATATTCTGATCTCTCGAGAGAATGTGAAATTGTTGAATATGATTCCCGCGCGGAGGACGAGGAGCATGCAGCGCCATCGCGGGTCGTTTGCTGCAATTCCGTGGCGCAGCTGGGCTGCTCGCGCGCCTGAAAAACGGCCCTCAAAGAAGACGGACTTGGAGCATGGTCAAGAAAACAGTTTTCCTCTTTGTGAAGTCTCCGGAGGTCGGTGATTGGTGTTATGCAGGGTGGAAGCGATGTGCATAGCCGCCAACGACCAGACGGGCGGGCGCGCTGGGCCTGTCAGCACTCCTGTTCTGCGCCCCTGAGGTGCATGTGGGTTGGTGGGCGGTCATGGCCGACGATCCGCAACGGGCGGAAAGACACTGGGCAGAGCGTTGAAGATGGACGGGGCCCCCTGGCTGCCTGGTCGTTGTGGGCGGCCGTCGTCGTCGTCGTTGTGCCATTGCTTAAAGTTGACGCGAAGAATGCTATTGTGCTCGTATCCGTGCCTCGTGCCATCGGGCGCACAAGGGCAGAGTTGACGGGCCGAAGGCGACTGCGAGGGACACGGCCGGGAGGAAGGGAACAATGACGGCAAACAGCGGTTGGCATCATCGAGCCCCTTTATTTTAGGCTGTTGAGCGAATGTTTGCCGGCAATGCGTCTGCGGCTATCAGCGAAGGCCATCCAAGAACACGACAAGTCTTCTTGCTTTGTGAAAGATGGCTGACATGAGGGCTGCGAAAGTGGAGGGATGACCCGTCCAGAGTGCAAGTCCTCTTTGGCCAGTTCATCTCTGGTCCGCTTTTTTCGTGCAAAGCTGTAGTTGATTGTGGAAGAAAAGAGCAGATTGGGCAACTCGTTCGTTCGTCCAATTCCATTGCGGCGCTGGATTCCGTGAGGGCCAAAGTTACCTGGGGGTCCCTGGCCTGAGGTTGACTGGCAGTGGAGGGAGGGCATGAAGAGCAGGCTTGGCGCGAAGCAAGGCCACACCAACGGCCGAACCATGGTCGCATCGCGATGCCGCATGTTTTGGTATGACGCGGGAATGAGGCCACGGCAAGGCTTGGGGGTTGTACAAGGTTGGGTACAGGGAGAACGACAGGCGATAGTAGGCCGGCAGCTTCTGCCGGCACATGGCGTGCTAAGCGGAGAGAAGGAAGCAGGCAGGTGAGGTAGACTGACGGGCGAGATGGTTGCGGAAGGCGGCGTGTGCGTCGTAAATGTGCATGGTGAGGGCGGGCAGGTTTGTGTAAGTGTGCGTGTGCGTGTGCGCCAGTACTGCCGCGGTCTGTTCTGGTTTGCGGCATGGGCGGTGGAACTAGAATACAAGCATAAAGTAGAGTTCGTGCATGCGTGACCTTGGGCTCGTGGACCGAGAGGGGGAATATTCGCACTCACCTGAGGTAGATTTATTACATACAATCCAGGTACAGGTAGAGGTAGGTAAGGCGAGGCGAGGCCGGATGGAAGCGTGCCCACCACGCGCCAGCTCCCGGCCCCACGGTGTTTTGCTTCCAGGTTGCCTGGCAGTCAGTCTGCTTGTGCACACCCGGGACATGGCAGGGCAAGTAAGGTAAGGTAAGGCGTCCAAGGTAATAACGGGGAACTGTGAGGACGAGTTCGGATACGAGGGCCACCTCACAGCGCGAGGGAGAGCAGGCGAGGGCTCCGGCTCCGTTGAGGGACGTCTGGCCTACTGCGAGTCGAGATAAGGGCCTCCCACAAACCTGGTCGGCGTGCTCGCCATGCCAGGTACCTGGAGCGACGTCGGGCAGGTGCGGAGGATTTTGATGAGACGTGACGTTTGGCGTGTCGCGTTCCCGGTCGCCGGTGAAGGTGTTTTCGTCCGAGCTTTTTTTCTCCTGGACTTGTCGTGCCAACTTTGGGCTCGGGAACGTTTGACAGGGCAGGGCCACCGGCCTCACCCAGGGTGAAAAAGGAAGGGACGGTAGGTAGGCGCCTGGTAAGGGAGGCAAGGAAGGCAAGGGCCCTCCTCCCTTCTAGGTACCTGCCCAAGCCGCCTTGCCTTGCCTTGCCTTGCCTGGTGGTGTGCACACACATTCTCGAAGCAGCAGGTGAGAAAAGTATCCGTAAGATACAGGTAAGGTAAGGAAGGCACCAAGTAGGTAGGTAAGCAGGAGGTAAGGTAAGGTACCTTAGATACCTAGATGGGTAAGTAAGGTACCTAAGGTAAGGTAGGAAAGGAAGGAAGGCGTGGCTGCCGTCGGGTGCCAGTGCTACCTGCCCGGGGTGCGTGAGCTGGTGCCCGTCTGTCAGTCTCCCGACCCACTTTGCGGACGGACATGGATGCAAGGGCAGGCAGGCACGCACGTACCTTACCTTACCTTACCTTAGCACCCGTCGAGCTCCCTTACCTTGCTCTTGCTGGAAGGCAAGGTATCCAGGTACCTACCCCATTCTCATTCATTCTGATGCTCCTCCTCCTCCTTCTCCTCCTCGCGAATGCCTCGTGTAAGATACCCAGCCAATGCTCCTCCTCATTTTCACCTCCCCATCAACTGCTCGATTTTACCTTGCCTGTCCCTGTCTCGCCCTGCCTAGCCAGTGGCCGTACCCGCGCGCAGCTGGCCGTCATATTCGGGGGCATTTTGGGAAGGAAGGGCGGGTTACATCCGGAGGGCGTGTCCCATCCTGTCATGGGCAATGCCTTTTTCTGCTGCTCTGCTCTGCTCTTTTCTCGCCAACTGTCGTCCGTCCATTCATCTCTACCTCGCCTGCGCTCACCAACCCCTGCTGGCGGCCGTCTGTCTTCCTGGGCTGTCGCGCTGATCCCGGCTCCTCGCAGCATCTCGGATTGCCTGACCGGCCCGTCTTGTTTCCACCGGCCTTCGTCACACAGGCGCAGCGCCGCCCGCGCCGTCCAGCCCCATGACCACGCCCACGCCCATGCCCATGACGCCGAACATGGCCAGGACCTTGGCCTGAGCCGGGAGGGGAAGACTGAGTTGAGTCTCTGCCCTCTCTTAGCGCGCATGGGTTAGTTTAGTCCCCGCCGTTACGCTAGGCCGAGGTGGCAGTAGCGCAGCGCAGCTCTGCCTCCATCAGCCCAGGGCAGGGTAGCATCAGCAGCAGGGTGTGCCTCTTTTTGCTCGTCCTGTCTGCCCTACAGCGACGGAGAGGCGTGAAATCTGACGGCTACGCTGCTTAGGATTGGTGCGCTCTGTTTTTTGGTCCGGTCTTGTTGGTTGGCTTGGACAGTCGGCTGGTCGTCTGAAGCGGCTCTTTTTTGGACGATGAGTCTGATTTTTTTTTTTTTTTCGCTCGATGTTTTCCATTCCCTTTTTCCGTTTCTTTTTTTTTTTCCCTCTTCTTCCACCCTTTCTCTCTCTCTCCCCCTCTCCTTGTTTGTCGTGCCCCCTCGTCATTTCTTCTTCGTTCCATCTTTTTTTCGTGGCAATCTGCCTGCTTTTCTGGCCCCCCTGGTGCTACCTGCCCGTCGACAATTTATTTTGGTCGCTGACACTTGTTTGCCTCTCTGCCTTATTTGCGGACGGCCCCGGGCAAGACCCAGAGCAAAAAAAAAAAAAAAAAAAAAAAAAGGGACAGCCGAGGGCCCTGCGCAACACCCGACAGTGTCCACCCACCTCCCTCGCTTGTCGCGCGTGAGTGTGCGCTCTGCCCGAGGTGCCTGCCTGCCTGCTTGCTACCTTACCTTGCCAGGCAGGCCGGCCGGCCGGCCGACCGGCCTCTGCTTAATGAACCCCGTGCCCAAATTTTAAATCCGCCATCACATGACGCGCTGCCTATGCTGGGTCGACTGAAAATCCCACCCGCCCGCCGGTGCGCGTTCGAACGCGGAAGCAAGACCGACCGACCGTCGTCTGTCTCGTACATCGCGCATTTGCCAACCCATCAACCGTCCCAGCTCTCGGGCTCGCGGCTCGCATCTGGAGACGCCTTGGACGCCGCTGAAGAAATCTGACAGATCGGTCCCTCATGTCGTTGGCAGGCGCAGCTCCAGCTTAGCTTTGGGGCTGAGAGGCTGGTTGGGGTGTGTGCGGTGCGGTGTTAGGTATGTCAGGTATCATGTAGCTCCTGTACGCACACACAAGAAATCCGCTTCGATCCGGGAAGCCGACAGGGGTCTCGTTCATTGGGGCCAAACCTTCGTGATGAAATGCCGTTGTCCGTCCGACACACGGGATCACGCTCTTTGCAGGCGGACCGCTCCCGCACCCTCCTGCCGTGCCGCCTCAGCAGCTCTTTTGTATTTTTGGCCCTGTCTCTCTTCACGTGTAGCATGAGGTCCACCGCATTATCGTCTTCCCTTCGTCGTTGCCCGTCTCGCCCCATTCTTCAGCATGTCGAAGGACGTCGATTGGGGTCCAAATCTGACACAGCTTTCACTGCGGCCCGACACGAGACGCAGCTCTCCCGCCGCATCCCCCGGGGCGCCCCTTTCTTCCTCCCGTCTTCAGGTCATCTGGCTCCATGTCCGTAGCCTCAGTTGACAAAGGAATCGAGCGCCGTCGTCGTAGGTCTCGAGTTAGGGCACGCGGCATGGCAAATACAGTGGCGAGCATGTAGATAAGGGATAGAAGAAGGATTGTATTTTCCTCGTCGTCGCGAAGACGCACTGTTATAGAAAGAGTGTAACGAGAACCTTGACCGAGTCGGTCTCAACCCAGTACTCTCGGTGGCTGCCCAGGAAATCTAAAGAAACACCGTGCCTGATCCTGTGTACGCGCCAACAATCGTATACAGATCATGACCTCCAAATAAAAATGGCAAACCGGCGAGCGGCATGGCCCAGACAAGAATCCTCCCCCCCACGTAGTATCCTGCCCCTGCTTTCGCCGGCGCCGCCGCGTCATCGAAGAAGAAGATGCCACATTGGTGGCTGTATGACTGAAATAGAAAAGCCCAAAGAGGGCTCAGAGTCTCTGCTGCTGTTGCCTGCGCGGCCTCAAAGGCTCGGGCTCCCTACGAGGAGAAGGCATGTCAGCGGCACGCCTCATAATACCACGCGCACGTCTTGGAAGGGCAAACCGAGAACTGACCTACGCGATTCCTTCCTTCTGGCACTTTAGGCAGGGATGCCCGCTGTTCATCGGAACATCGACGTTCTGGCACGGCCGGACCATTCTGCATGGGTTGAACATCCTCTCCACGTGGCCGCAGCTATGCGTGACGACGTTGGTCTTGCACATTTTGAATAGATCGGTTGCTGTTTTGCAAAGATCTCGAAGCGGTGTTGGCAGGTCGAAGTTGTCGACGTAAGACGAGGATGCTCTGCTGAGTATCCCGCAACGGTACTGGGGCAGAAAGGCAGAATCCGTCCGGTAGATGGTCCGAATACAAGGCGTATAGATGGAGAAAGAGTGATTCTATGGCCAGAAGAGGAGTGATTCAGAGCACACAAGGCGTCGATCCAGAGAAATGTTCGAGATGTAAGAGATGTCGAGAGTGGTGCGGCTGTTGCGGTTCTTGTTCTTGCTGTGGTTCTTGCTTGCTGAAGGAGATGTTCTGGTCAAGCAAAATGAGAAGGGAGAGAATGCCCGTCTTATACTTGTTCGTGACACGAACCCAAGGCTGTGGTTATTGGTGTGAAATCGATGGTCGAAGAGGGTGGGCTGACTTGTTTGCCATCGTCAATTCTGCCACCCAAGCAAAGTAACGAGGGTCAGTGAAAAGCTATCACACCGGTAATGTCAAATGGAAATAGACGCAACTTGGCTGTTGGTGGTTTGCCAGTCTATCCGCGATTCTGTTGTTGGCAGGGCCGCGTTGGGAGATGTTGGTGCGTCGAACGTCTTGCAAAGTTGCCGCAGGGAGGAGGGCTGCAACTTGGTGGAGGGATATAATGTAGAAGATGCAACGGGCCACGGCAGCCACTTGTACCTTGCAAGTCGAGGTACCTGTGAGAGATGCTGGCTACGGATGCGGAGCGGGCAGATGGTTGATTTGATCCGCCCCTATGCATGAAGCGGTCGGGAAGCGGTCGTCCTGTGGGGATGGGTGGACGGCCGTGGAGAATGCAGCCTCTGCAAACCAACCAAGCCCACGCCGTTGGCTCTCCCGGGTCAGACTAACGGACCGGCTGTGTGCTTCTAGCTTACAATGACGACCGGTCTGTTGTCCATGAGGGTGTTTGGGGTTGAATTGTTCGAGGAGGTGCACGCTAGCTCCAAACAAGACGTGATAACCGGGTACTTTCCTGTCGGTGAGACCAGGGTGCTGTGCAGGAGACCTTTCTGGAAGACGGCTCCTGTTGGCAGTGATATCCACAGAGAATGAAGGACCCCCAAAGACGCACTCGGGAGGCGTATGAATCGATTCGCTGCGGTTGACGCAATTCTTCGCCTTGAGCGTTGGGGAAAGAGAGAGTCGTATGGACAATGCAAGATCCAAGGAGTTGGTTTTGCCGGGAGGGGGCTTGGAACAAGACTTGTTCGAAACTCTCCAGGTCGGCTGTTGGTCACGTACATCCAACTTGATGATAGTCGCAAGTTCTCAAAGTGGTGCCTGAGGGGAGGAAGAGAGGACGTGGGAGACTTGGGAAGAGGACGAGAATAAGCGTCCAAAGCCACCCCGCCCGATTCACTGACTGGCAATAATGGATAGTCGGGGCAGGCCAGGGCAGGCAGGCTTTGCACGTCTCGTGGGTTCTCATTGCCGCATAGCACCCACTGGCCGCACGTCCCGTTCGGGCAACGTGGGAAACGGACGGAAAGGCAAGCAAGCCGACCAGGGGAGTGCTTGACGTGGGTGGTGGTGGTGGCCCAGGGCCATGCCGTACTGGTCAGCTCCAGCTCAGTGGGAGGGAGCACGGCAACTCTACAAAGAAAGCCGACCCATGTGCCTCTTAATTTTGATCGTACATGGCCAAATAGCGTCGACAGACCCCTCGAGGGATGGTCCTAGTGCATCTCGGGTGGACTGTCAGGTCTAGAGATGATGGTTCGCCGTCTCGAGTGGATCGGTCAACGATGTCGCACATGGGGGATCCGCGTCAAGCCCTGGTTAGACCTCTTCGGGCAAAGCCAGTGCTTGAGGCGCTCAGCATCCGTTTATGTCTCTCCGTCTCTTCCTCATGCTTTGCCATGTCTCCAGCACCCTGGTTATAGGCTCGGACGGATAGACCAGTCGCGCATCTAGCCCTGCAGCCCTCCCCAAGGCGGCGTGGTTCTGCCAGCTGGGAAGACACCTCGACAGGGGCACGCCGGGATGGGCAAGCACTCGGTAGAGTGAGTGCGCAATTCTTGACAACGTAGAAGACGGGACGACTCCAAAGTCAACAACCTGCTCCAGTGACCGAGAAGAGGAGTGGAGACGCCGCAGCGAGGGTCCAAATAGGCAGGATAAAGCAAGCGGCCGATTCGCAGGGCGGCGAGGGCAGTGACAGCAGCGCAGCAACAGACTTCCATGCGCAGGGTTTGATTGTGCCCCGGCCCCCGTCACTCGGGATCGAAAAATGGACCGAAGCAGACCTGGGAGGCCCAAAGGGACCAGGGCAGTCTGGCAGACAGACGATCGGCCGGGCGGTTCATGGCCACATCGACATCCACCTCAACGTCCCTGAGCAACAAGACAACCCTGTCTCAGCCAAGTCCAGGTCCGGGTCCAGGTCCGGGTCCAGGTCCGGGTCCGGGTCCAGGGGGTCAGGTCAGGTCAGTTCAATACTGGTGGGCAGCCGGCGGCGCCATCCATGACGGCGTCTTGAACAATGGGTTTTGGCCATGTCCAAGACGGGTTGTTGGCAGAGGCATGATGAAGCGGTCCATGAGACGCGAGCGGAGTAGCTTCTGGGATAGCGCACTCGTCGCATAGCTGAGAGCTCCTACGCGGAGGCAAGCGGAAAGCGACATCATCGACCAGGGGTTCACCTTGGGAGTGGAGTCGACAGCCGAGGCCTGTCTCCGTCGCGCCGCGGTGGCTTTGTGACACCGAGACGCAGTGGTGTAATTTCGTCACGTCCTTCATCACTCTCGTCTGTAGGATGAACAGACTGCGCCGTATCGATCTCCAGCCAAGGCCAAGACAGCCCAACGAGGTCTAGCAATGGGCCGGCTGTGGTTGCGACGGCAGATGCTGAGCGAAGGTCTGGCAGCGTTGTTGGGAATGGGGACCAGCAAAGCGACCGGCCTCCAGGGATGTGGCGTGTGTGGGCAGGGGCCCAGGCGGGCGAAGACGCAGACGGAGGGCCTAGACCGACGGAGGGGTGGAGGACGAAAACGACGAGGCGAAAGAGAATGCAGTGAAGGAAGGGGAAGCGGATTGCGGAATGTCGAATTTGGAATGTGAATTGGGTTAGGCAAGATTGAGACTTCGCGGGGCCAAGAACAGGCCGTGGTCAGCAGCAAGGACTTGAGCCCCGTCCGGTGTGTCGGTCGAAAATGGGTATCGCTGTGTGGTGTTTCTGCGATGGGATGAGTGGAGGATAAGTGGAATCTGTTGGTGTGGACGAAAAGGCGAGATGAAGCTTGGAAGAGGAGGGGTGCTGCTCACAACGCCAATCCGGCGAGAGCAATGCACACTGTGCCCCCCGCGATGACAAGGCAGCAGTCGCACAGTGCGAGGCCGAGTGAACTGCGAACACTGCGTGTTGTTGGCAGTGACAGACGCAACTGTCACTTCCCTTTTTCATTTTTGGGTTGTCCGGAATTTTTTTTCCATTTTTTTTCCCTCTTCCTTCTCGATTCCCACTTTTTAATCCCTCTTTCCCTGGCAGCATCAGGTGCTGTCTCCTCAGTCAACCTTGCCCTCGGCTTATCCAGGCCACCATCGCATCGCTCCCTCGACACGTCGTGAAGCAAAAAAGGGACTGCCCTCCTGTGGACAGCACGCAGTTTCGTCTCTACGCGACAATACCGAAGCCCTGGCGATAGGGAAATGACGGGGGCTCGGCCATGTTCTCTCCTTGATGCCGTCTCGGGGGATACGTACCTCGGGTGGCCGTCTTTTTGTCTGGGGAAGACGCCGGCTCCTTTGTCCGGGCTTCTACGTAAGGGACCATGAGTTAGCTGAGCAATGCAACTGAGCCAGGTGCCTCTTGTGAGACCGGTCGAGGCAACCGAGGTGGCTCAGCTAGCAGAGTTAGCTGCTCTCGCTTTGCTAGTATACTGACCACTACGTGGACATACGTCCGTATGCTAATCGACGCACTGCACAGCTAAGTGAACTCTCGGGCTCCGAATCCAACCATCAGCCAGACCATTGCCGCGAGCTCTGGTCATTTCGCTTCCTCCGGTGCCATCATCGAGTTGCCAGCCTGTGGGTTGTTTGAGGTACTGGATACACATCCATGCATGCGTGTGTCGCTGCAACGCAGCCGCCCCTCCAACGGCTTTTTTATCGTGCCTCCATGCTAGCCTACCTAACCAGAGCTTAATCAAAACAGGCAGACCGGCGCAGTCGTTCATGTGCGGCACGCATTGCACAAGAGGCAAAGCATTCTTTATCGGAATGGCGTCCGGATGGTTCAGATCCTCATCGCCAACCGCACCCGCTCTAGACACAATGCGGCATGGTCACAACGGTGGCGCCTCGCAAGTCCGATTCGAAAGACTTACAACACACGCGACCTGGAAAGCCACCCACGGAATCTCGTAATCCAGCCATTGATATCTGCTGCTGTATTGCGGGCAGACCGAGGTGACGGGGTGCTCCTTCATCACTAAGCTTGGTGCGCGCTCCTCGTTCCTTGGCCGAGCGAGGAAAGGGGGGCAAATATCTCAGGAGCTACCTTCCATGGCGCTGAAATTGACTGGATTCCTGCATCCCAGGGCCCTCTAGGTCTCCGCAACGTCCGTCTTGTGTGACTGATAGCAAGCTGGCGTGTCTGGGAACTCACCGCACTCTTCGCCGTCCAGTCCATCATCACGGCGTTGCGTTGATTAGTCTCTTACCAAACGCACACGCCGTGGTGGTATACCTATAAATCCATGGATCCTACTCATCGGTTCCAACACACCGTACCGTCTCATGCGGCCCAACGTGCGACCTGTCCTTCCCGGCAGTCTTACCAGGCAAGCTTCTTCCAACACCCTCTGAACCACCCTCGCCAGCTGCACGCCTCGCCTGGTCGAGTACCCGAGAAATCCACCTGACAGATTGGGCAAGGGAACCCTGGCCCCCGCTGTCCCCCTCTTTCGATCGTCGCTCTGCTGGTGTCTTCGTGACCCGACACGGCGTCCGTCATGATGGTCTTGCTCACCCCCTGGGAGTTTGGTTGTCTCTTGCCATTCGCAAACCCCCAACACGAGCTCTATCTTTACCCCCTTTTCCTCCTTCAACTGAAATTACACCTGTTGCCTTTATGTTCTAGCCGAAAAGCTCCTGTCACTTTGCTCCTTATCATCGTACTACTGGCACTGGTTGATGCCCCCCAACCAACTCCATCCGTGGGCTTCTTCTACGTGTATGAGATTCAGGGATTCGGGCATTCATTAGAACTTGTTGACCAGCTGTGGGCCCCTCTGATGGCAAACTCGACGGCTCAACAGACCGACAACTCACTCGTCCCGGGCACCCTGGGCAACATGCGCAGAGATGGCTGGAAAGACGGCAGCAGACACAAGCATTGATGCTAGACCGCCATGCCAAAGCTGCGACAGCACCGATACCCTACAACTGCATCTCCAACTGCAACGGGAAAGGGGATCGGCCCATCTCCTCACACTTGCAGCCAGAAATGGTATTGTCTGGTTCTGGAAATTGTAGGAAAATGACAAGACGACCGGGGTTCAACTCCAAGCCTGTAGTCGTCTCCATGCACCTTTCCCCCCTTGCCTAACGACCTATGGCAAGATCGAGACTGGCAGGCTGCGCCAACGCCCCTGGGCTGCGCAAGTGAGCGAGCGGGTGGCGGCGGTCGTCGGTTTGTCTGAAATTATGGATACCTTCACTAACACACGCCTAGACGAGCGGCATCGACAAACGAAAGCGCGGCCAGGCGCCCTTGTCGCTGACGAACCAAGACCAACGCAAAAAGGCCCTGCAAAGCGACCAACAAATGCGCGCACGGCGCAGACGTTGGTGATTGTTGCGACCTCCTTCGTAGGGCGGGCGAAGTGTGATGCAGGTCGCATTGCATTGGTGACCAATCAGGACTCGCCTCTCCGACTTAAGCGCTGGCGTAGCCCGAGTCGACCGACTACAACTCATTCTTTCTTGTAGCCGCCCGCGACGGCGGCTCAAGTGTCTATCCATGGCAGAATTTCTAGGCAGACAGGAAACTCTCTCGGGACCGAAAGCTGCAATTCCTCACCCAAGACCAAGAGTCAGCCCAAGTCCGCTATCCGACCGCTGCGAGAATGCCCCCCTTTTCGGTGCGCTCTGTCTGCCCAACACCCTGTCGACCTCGGAGGAAGATGGGCAGCGGACAAGGATGCTTGCAGCGAGAAGAGCATTTACTGGAAAGGGTAACGGAGAATCGTGCCAGATACAAGTTCCTTCAGTCATTGGACGCGTGAGGGACAATGGCCGAGATGACATCTGCACCTGGTGATTGTTCGTCACCAACGGCACCGCAGCTCTCAGGCATGAAGCCAGGCTTGATGACCGCATGCGGACCGACACTTCCGCGAGAGAAGCGGTGCAAAGTCACCGGCGAGCAGTCTGCCCTGGCGTCCTCGGTCCCGCAGCTGTTGCCTGGTGTGTTCCAGCCCCTATTCATATCAAGACTGCAGCGTCGGCATGGTGCCAACACTGGAAGAGTGTTGCAGCCATGGATGAAGCGATGGATACCCTGGA
Organism: Colletotrichum tropicicola; assembly: GCA_025962755.1. NCBI lineage: Eukaryota > Fungi > Ascomycota > Sordariomycetes > Glomerellales > Glomerellaceae > Colletotrichum > Colletotrichum tropicicola. The sequence goes on from JAOWMA010000092.1 coordinate 43,044, forward strand.
CGAACCGTCACACGCCCTCGAAAAGGGGGGCACGAAGCTGGACATGCCATCGACATCCTTGGAACAACCTGCACCAAGTATCGTTTGGTACAGTACTTGGACCCTCCTCCATGAGAAATTCTGCGTCAGGTGCCCACTCATGCAAGGTCGAATCACCAAAGATGCGTCGGGCTTCTGACGAAGTTGGAAGACATCAGCAGTGGATGGGCCCCCCCCTCCTTCTTCGTGTTGGCGATGACAGCTTGCTCGTGAGGGGTGCTACATTTCCACATCGCCGCTCCTTGCAGTTGCCCTGTCGTGCCACCCAATGTGCGGTTGATCACCTTGCTTGCGCAGGACTCGCGATGGTCCTGCGGGCGGCCCGCAGCTCGCATGCGAGGCGGCCTCACCACCATCTCGCAGTGCGTGTGGGCTGCCCGACTCGGGCTTGGCTGCCAACTTCTCGTCCGTTGGTGATTGCTATCACGCTTCGTCACAAGGTCCGGTCGATCTCGAAGTTCTCCAAGGCTGCAAACCAACATGGAACAAAGCGGGGTTTGTTGGGGGTTGCTTCACACCTTTCGTGAACCGAGATGCAGAGACGGAGAGTGCCTGAGGTCTGAGGTCTGAGGTGCAGTCTCTTCGGGGGTTCTGTCTTGAGGACTCGGAAACAGGGCGTGTCTCTTGAGAGGGTGAGGGAGGGGTACGTTGGCCGGTTCGTGACGAGTCCTGCATACTTTGGTCAATTTTGATCTGATGTCAAGGGATTGTTGGTTGCTTCGCCAGGGAATGGTCGAAAGAAGGTGTCATGTCGACCGGAACCTTTGGACGTGCTCGATGCTCGGCCTTGTTGGGCAAGAGGAAATGGCCGAGCGATTCTCGTCAGTGGCAGACGGGCATGGCACAGGCTCTCGTTAGTCGACAGAGACGACGTGCCTGAGCCCCTGGGGAATGTATCCTGAAAGCCCTTGTTGGGCCGGATTTTGGTTTGAGGGCTCAGTAGTCGTCCAGCTCGGTTTTGTCTGCTGGCGGCTGACTTGATCTTTCGGCTGCGGCGCTGGCTAAGTAAGGTACCTTGGACGGGAATGACACACATGGCGATGGAGGTGGCGCGGCGAGTCTTCAGCGCCGGGAAGGAGCAAAAGGGCTGCATTCCCCCACAAAGGAGAAATGCGACAACGGCACGCAGGGCCGATCGGAATCAGGATTCGTCCCGAATCCCACGAACTGCGAACACATGGCGAAGCGCGCGAGGTGCCGCGAAGTGGCATAGGCTGGCGCTGGCGCTCGCACTCGCGCTCCCACGAGGGGGCAGGGCAACCAACCGGGTGAGCAGCGGCCGGGTCGAGCCACGATGGGGCAGGGACGTGGAGCCAGACGGGGAGCAGAACGGGAGTGAGGACGGGGCGAGGAGGACGGGAGGGGGCAAAGGATGGCTGGGCTGCAGAGCCGGCAGTGGCCGTGCCGTGAGTAGGTACGTACCCCACCCGCACCCGAGGCTCCTTTCCTCCGGAGACAGGGCAGCCCCAGCTGTGCCGATTCTCGTCCTTCCGAGAAATCCTCTTTGACCTCCGGGCACGCCCAATGAGACGCGCCCGGCGCTCCGGGGCCCGGCAACTTGGCTTCGGGATCTGGGCTCCATGCCCCGAGGTCTGCTGTTTTTTTGTGCCCCCCTCCAAGAGCCTCAGGGCCGGGGTCCCCACCTTTTTGTCGTTCCTTCCACGTCCCGGGCTCTCCTGATCATCGACATCTGGCGATGATTCTTCACGACTTCATGACGGCAAGCCTTCAGCATGCAGCCGGCCGTCCACTGTCCACTCACCACCGCGAGCCACCCACCCTACCCCGGTCCCTTTTGCTTTTTTTTTTTTCTGCTTTTTTTGCGGGTGTCTATCGAAGCGCACCAACCCCGCGTCAGATGCGCGGTGGGTAGCAGAGCCAGACCTGGAGCCAGAGGTAGACCCGACAGAGAGAGCGCCGAAAGGGTACATGCTCGCCGTCGCTTTCCCCCGTCTTCCTCGCACTTCTCCGCCGGTTTGTCAGGCGCCTCCTGTCTCGGTCCTCCTGACCAATTCTGCTTCCACCATTGTTTTGTTTTTCTTTCTGATTTTTGCCCTTTTTTTTTTCCCCTGTGCATCGGCACCCGACATGGGCTCAGCCAATTGCGGGCCCACGTGCACGCGTTCCCTATCTGAGTTGAAGGCCTTCCCTGAGCCATGAATAGACCGGCCCAGACATGCCGCCGCAGAGAAAAAAGCCATCAACAGTCACAGAGCCCGGCCAACATGACACTTCCAGTGACAGCGAGCGCCGTCGATAAGGGTTTCAGCAGCAGCCCCCATACCCAGGTAGCGGGGGCCGCCTTTTTTTTTTTGGCCCCTCTTTTCTAAATATGCCTCCATCGCTGTTGCTCCTTGGCGGTTTGGCCTCTTATCTGCCTCTGTGCGAGCGAGCTGCATTCCCCCCGGGATTGAAACACTCGGTACCCAGCCGTGCAAAACAAGGGAAATGGATCAGCTCCAGCGCAGAGATCAAAATTTAGATCTCTGCGCCTGGCAGCATCCCGTCCCATCCTCTGCCGGCCTGGTCCTGTCTCGTGCTGCCCTGTTCCTGCCCTGTCCTGCCCGGCCAGGCCTGGCTTGCCACCTGTAGCCCCCAATCGGCAACCGTCGTATGTGTATGCGTAAAACAACTGGCCTGGGCAGCCCGCAAGATGCGCGCCGGTGCGACACGCGCGCCATTCAGATCTTGGAGAAAAGCTACACGACGATACGGGGGAACGTACCCCAGCCATCTGTGCCATCTGTAGCAGCCGGCTGCTAGCCGGTTGGAGACGGCGGCTGACGTGCGCCGCCGGCAACCCGTCACCTCACTCACCTCGTCCTGTCTCGTGTCAACCGTCGACCGGGAAGAACGTGGAGGGGAGGTGCGTCAGGTCCCTCCTCCGCGTCCTCCGGGGGTCCAACTTGGTATAAAGATGGACAAGCGTCCCCCCCTTCGTCTGCTTTTTGTCTCTTGCTTCTCAATGCTCTCAACCTTCCTTAATCGCTGGCCGTCTCTCTCAAAGTCTCACGCTTTCCATTCCGCCGTCCATCTCATTACAAGCAGCTGATCTGTTTCCGCACATCTCCCACTCGCCAAACAACCATCAACAACTCTCTCTCTACCCGCCAAAATGTCTTCTCCCGTCGACAACTCCGTCTTCCTCTCCCTCGCGCCCACCACCTCGTCCTCGTACCCCTTCAGGGCCCAGCAGCAGACCGCCGCCGTCGCCGCGCCCGCGCCCGTCAAGCGCCGCACCTCTAGCGTCAGCAGCGCCGGCAGCAACGGCGCCGCCACGGGCCTGCGCTTCCTCAAGCTCGGCCCCGTCCACTACGGCGAGCACCCCGACGAGCACAAGGGCGACTGGCACCCCGCTCTTCAGTCTTAGGCGGTGATGATTTCACGTGCTTACCTTTTTTTTGGTTTACAAGAGAGCGTTCATGTCCATTTTTTTTCCCAAAGCGGCGGGGAATCATCATCACTACGGTCAGAGGGAGGGGGCCCATCGCGCCACAACTACGGTGCAGGAAACCGACGGATACCAAACAGCAAAGCGAATAGATGGGTCAACTTGGCGCAGGAATTTCCTTTGATTTCTTTTTCAGTCTTCTATGCGCGGGGTCAACCACAGAACAGGACCGAGCAGGGCGGGAGATTGTGTGTCTTTTTTTGGGGGGGGACATGAGAAACGGTACAAAAACAACCCATTCATTGACATAGAGTCTGGGACGAGGGCCGGGATCGAAACCCAAACATCCACAAGGAACGGCACAAATCAGATCAGAAAAGTGTGTTCATCAGTCAAATAGTCCCCCCCAAAAAAATACCACAGGAGTTGGACGGCCACCTAGGTTCTCTCTCGTACTCGTGCTGTTGTGATAGTCTCCGTCGTCTGCATGTCTAGTACGACAAAACGCCCGCTAGTAACTAGTCTAACCCGCGTTTAGTGATTCGCGGGTAGTAGTACAGAGGGCGTCTCAACCGTCCTGCAGCGACGGTACTTTGGGTGGGCAGCACGGCAGGACAGGCAACTCTCGGGTGCGCCGCTGTGGGATCGATGGGTACATGGCCGGATTGGGCGGATCAAGGGAACGAGGAAGAAGGGAGGGAAAATGGCATGTGCCAGAGAGGGGCAGATCACAGCAGACCACGGCATCCAGTCAGTCAGTCAGTCGGCAGTCAGGAACAGGTAGGTGGGTATTAGCGGCAAGAGAAAGGAAACCAAGCTTCACGTGTGGGCCTTTCATGCAATGATCTGACGTCTGGACCCCCCCGCGCTGATCAGTAGAGAGACGTCTGCAGATTCGGTGGTGTCCGGGTTGGCGGGCACTGGGGGGCGTGGGTTGACATTTGGGACTTTTTTGGATGGAAGGAATGCGCTGGTTCCAGTCCCTCCCCGGAGCTCACCACCCACCCCATCTCCTCCTCATCCTTTGTGTTCACCACAGAGTAGAGAGAGAGAGAGAGAGTTGGGCAGGCAAACCACTCAATAGGTACCAAGGAGGTGGTGGCTTTGGGTTGATTGAGTGACGCGGAGGGGGGGCGGGAAATGGTGTGGGGTGTCGGCGTCGGATTGGGAGACCCTGCGGTTTCTTGACTTGAGGGTTGCGCGTTGCTTGCTAATTACCCATGTGCTGCTTGCCGTGTGGCGGCGTTTTTTGGGCTGCGTCGCTGGAGCCAGAGAGACAGAGACAGAGACGGGAGAGTTTGAGAGACACGGAGAGGAAGGGAGGGGGTAAGGGGACGTTGATTGACGGGGGACGCATCAATGAGACACGTGGGGTAGCAAGAGACACAGACAAAGGGGACAGAGACACACGGCATCACGATGGGCGCGGGGCGCGGGGCGCCAGCCGGGGGCGGGTTGTTTGGCAAGGAAGGGTCTTGGGTTTTGGGTTTATGCCGAGGCTGAGCGAGAGCGCGCGGGCTTATCGTCGGGTTTCTACCTTTTTTTTTTTTTTTTTTTTTTTTTTTTTTTTTTTTTTTTTTTTTTTTTTTTTGAGATTTGCTTTTCGTCTTTCTGCTTCATTACCACTTTTCTTGGCTCTGGCGAGGAGTACTGTCGGCAGGTGTCTTTTGGAGTGTGGACCGTATGTGACGACGGTGTCGCGGTGTCTTTGAGCCGATGTCTTCTACCACGTCTCGGGAAGTTAATTGCAGGTTCGGAGTTTATTCGCACAACTGGGGTCAAGAACGTCATTTGCCCTTGCCGCGTTTACGCCTTTACCAGCAGTTCCCCGTGCAGTTTGTCGACTCAGCTTTCCCTGTCCATCCCGCAGTGCTTGGGCGCCGGTGTTGTCTGGTTTGGAATTGGGACGGCAAACGGCAAGGTGCAGCTGGCTCATCTATCTCTGACCGACGGGCAGTTTGTCTTTCCAGGTAGCACAGCGCGACGACAGACCACCAAGAGAGATCGGCGTTGCAGTCTGGCATGCAGCTTGCCCGCGCGTCCCCCTTGAAGCTTTCCCTGCATATGCCTGGTGTGCTTATCGGACACGACGGGGCTGTCGAGGAAGATCGAAAGCTGGGCATCCAGTCGATCCTGTCCATGATACAACCACAGCCCGCGTTGACGTCACGACAAGAAGGGCGTTGACATGTGTTCGAGCACTTCCAAGGGATGGCCTTGTAGAGAATTTCCAAGTACGGATCGCACATGCTCTCGATGCACGTGAGACGCAGCCAGGCAAATTCGGGCGGCGGGCCGGCCCCGATCCTCCGACACGCGCCAAGATTGGACGGACCGGGCGGTTGGCCATGCCACCGCCTTGTCGTCCCAAGTCTTTCTTGGGCGGCGGCGCTACCGTTGTGCCGCGGGAGTCTACCGCCACACGTTTGAAGGGGAACCCCATCGAACATTTGGGATCCGTCTCGTTTTGTGCCGTGCATGAAGCTGTTGCGCGAGTCTGGGTCGCGGAAACCAGCCGATTCGCAAGTTTCCACGCCAAGATGGACGGGTTTAGCTGTTCAGATGGGCCCAGGTCTGCGGCTAGGAGCAGCGAAAATCGTTGGGGGCCCTGATTGACGTGTCTTCCCCCCCCCTGGGTGGACTTGAAGCAATCCATTGATCTTGGCAGGTTGCAAGTTTTGGCCCGTGGACCCCATCATGGACCCCCACGGGCCCTCTGCGCGCCGGGACTCGTTTCTATCTAAAGATCTTCCGGGACGCAATGTCGCATCCGGACTCGGCGTGAGGCTCGACCGTCGTTTCGGTGCCATTCTTAGCTGAATCACTTTGGTGATCCGGACGGGCTGCTAGTGGTTTGGGGGCCTGGTCGACACCCCGGGGAAGATCACGGCCCCACCCGGGGCTTGGGATGCGCCATGTGGGGCCGCTGACAGTCCGTCTCCATTTGTGTCAATCACACGGCAGCTCAGCAGGACGATGTAGCCCTGTGGCACGGGTAAATGACTATAAGCATTCATGAAGGATGGGCGCGAAGACACGGATTTCCAACCAAGTATGTATCAGAGCGTTTCAATCTCGGGATAGATGGTGCACGAACCTTAGTTTCTCTTGACCTATGATGCCGCCCCAGCACCTCTTCTCGGGGGGTGGACCCCCGTATTGAGATTTGATTCCATCTCTCTTGTTTACTTTGTTTGGCTTTGTTTTGTCCCTCTAGTCCCTGCTGTATTCACGTGTGGGGCGGGAGAATAGGACATCACCGTTCTTCTTGATCTCAACACAGTACTGGACTTTTTTGCAGGCCCAGCACGTTCGTCCAAGGTTTGAGCCAAGAGCTGGGAGTCGTATATGACTGGCCCAGAAAGCTCAGCTGCCCGGCAGTTTTTGAGGCTCTGCTATCAAATTGATCTGATGAGCATCGTTTACTGCCGCGGCCACGCGTTTTCAGGCCTTTACAAGCTGACGGCGAAGACTGGAAATCCGAGTCACCTTATCATAGTTCAGAGGGCAGATTCCAGATACAGCAGCCAGTGGGGCATAAGTTGACTTGAAGGCTGCACCAGATCTCCTTAGACTCGGGCTGGAATATAGCATTTGGGTCTCAACCGCAGCGGCGAAGCGGGGGACACAAACTCCTCCGGGAAAATCCTAGACGCTCAATAAGTCCGAGGGAGCGCAAGGAAAACCAGGTCCAATTGTGTCGAAATATTTCGAGGGAGTTCCCGCATCAAAGAGGCTGCGTGTGAATCCTCCTCATAATGCTGCTCAGCTACATGTACGATTAGTGCCAAAAGCGGGCGAAGTCTACTTTATCCCGCGTCGATTTTCAGAATCACCATTAAAGGCGTGGCTAAAGTCTTTGAAGACGCCGGTCAAATCCAGCACAGAAATTGAACAGCACAGATTTCTAGTAAAGTCTCTGCAAGAATCAAATGTGCCCGTTCTGACCGACTCGCATACATCTGCGATTCGAAATGTTAGTCCTGAAGCTGGCAAAAGAATATCAACAGACCATAGTCGCATCGGGTCTGGTGGCACATAAAACCCTCGCAAAGATGATTATGGGTTAAGATGCTAGTTTGGAGTGCTGTTGTTTCGCTTTCGAAGAGTCCTTCCAAAAAAGACATCCACCTCGGTTTCGCAGTTCGATGGTCAAGAAACAAAGAAAGGGTGTATCACCAGCGCTGCAGTTTCGTCGACCGACATCCAAATGTTGACGATAATTGCGACATGAACGACACGACTGGCCAGCGTCCTCCGAAGGCGTCAGTCAAGTAGGCACAGTTGTCAATCCACGAGCAACAGTTGAGATGAAGTTGAAATAAAACTGGCAAGGGCAGAAAGGACGGCGCGGAATAGTATCGCCACAGTGGGGCTTAGTGAATTCAATTAGGTAACCCGCCTCCCCGCCCTCTCCAGTGTAGCCGTCACTCCCCCAATCTTCACCCCTCAACCGGCCACTCACCAATCTCATTCCACTTCCACACGGAGTGTTCATGACAGCACATCCACCCTTCAACCGTTACATCGCACTCCTCGTCTCGTACTCTTCCGATCATGCCTGATGCATCACGTCGGGATGGCCAACCGCACCTTTGACAAGTTCTTTGACCTTCCCCTCGAGATTCGAGACCAAATTATCTCATACTTGTGCTTGATGCCGAACTTGATTCAAGTAGCTCCGACAGTCGACACCGAGATACCCTTCCCTCACGATCTACTCTTGTCTCATCCTCTGCTCTACACCGCCGGGTCCGCTCTCTTCTACGAGCAGAACCGCTTCGTTCTCAACCTCCGCGGCCGGCCCAGGGCAGCCCTCGAGCGCGCAATTTGCGATGGCACCCCCTGGCTTCTCAACAACGCGAGGGCCCGGCGCCGTGTCAAGTATCTCGAACTCTCGCCGGGCCGTCTGGGCAATGTGTTCCAGAGCCATATCTCGCCAGCCGTTGCGGATATGATCCTCAACGGCTCCTTGCGCCATCTGAAGCTTGTACTATATCCCACCAGCACCGACAAGGTCGTCTTCAATCACGACGCAATGGACGCTCAGCTCAAGAGGGCGGCCATAACTAGGCGAGATGATGCGTTCACTCAGTCAAACCCTTTCAAGGCCCTTTTGCGGCTGCTTGCCGACCCTGACTTGGAGACGGCCGAGCTCTACGTCGACCCAATTCACCGCGACTTTTGGTGTGAGTTCCATGAGGGCGTGCCATGCTGTAAGGGGCACCCGAAAGGGCCGTGGCAACTCATCCCGATCGACTGGAGAAAACTTGCTGCTAGCTACGGGCATGACCATGAGTTGAACATTGTCCGTATCGGCTCATGAATGACCCTCCTGTCAGTGAGGAAGCTCATTTGATACGCAACTTTGTCTATACTCTAACAACTCGGAAGTCACGAGAGTAGACGAACCCACAGTTGAGATAGGCTGTTCCAGTTTGTCGACGGAGCAAACAACGGGTACCGAAGCCATGTGGACATGAAGGACTGTAACTTACCTGACTGATCTGGGTGGTCGGTTCTGCTACATGTAATGTCCCTCATAAACTAAGCCTGTGTAGGGGAGTAAGAGAGCATAGGTTTAATGAGCGCCCAGCGAGCAATGATTGTTCCACGGTACAAGAGGACGAGGGAATACGACGAGGAAAGACGACGAAGGTGGCGGACGATAGCGAGCTGGAGGTGGACAGGACTGGCGGCGGTGCGCCACTTCAGCCCTTGATGAAAGACGACATCTTTGCTGTTTTTTGCGAGATGGTCTGTCTTCGGACGGGAGAATCCTCACACCGAGAGAGTGGAAGAACCTGGCCAAAGCATGCGAAGCGTTGCGTCTTTACCTCGTCGTCGACGGCTAATAAAGGAGATCGGGATCAGCGATTGCTCTCCGACGGGTGTTTTGGATGGGACCGATGTGGTATGGCGGAGCTTAAACCATGTTGGAATGGAATTGCAGGAAAGGAGCATACACTTTTAGGTACTTTCCAATCACGTTGTAAGGCTGCAACTTTTTATTCGGCAGGCAGGCGGCTAACACAGCCGAAGTTGCTGTCTTGGGGTGATGTACCTGCACGGGATGAAGTAGCTGAACTACGGACCTGACGAACCGCAAGCGTCAGTAAGATTAGCTCAACACAATGTCAGCTTAAGAACCCAACTGCCGAGCCTATTGCGATTAATCTTAATGTCTCATTCCCCTGTAGGAATCCTACCTTTTCTGAACGATGTCGTTCCTTCTCGTCTTGACCTGTACACCCTACTATCCATCATCACCACCTTCCACTCCCATCCCTTGCCTGTCTTCTGTCCCTCGGCCTCTTACCCGCCCTCTTCCTACTGATTTGCTCTTGCCTCTGCCTTCCCTTTCTCGCCTTACCTGGCCTTTGTCTGCTCCAAGTCCCGACCCAGCAGCTACCACTGGCGATCCACCCCGTCAGCCGCTCCTGCCTCCACAGGCATCTTGCCCTCCGCACCAAGCATCAATTCAACTGGTCTGGTGGTGTAGTTGGTTATCACGTCAGTCTAACACACTGAAGGTCTCCGGTTCAAGTCCGGGCTAGATCATTTCCTTTTACTTTTGGTTGTGCAACGTCCTTTCCCGCATTTTACCCGTCATTTCGGTGTTGTTCGAGCACGTTGAACCGCGTACACTGGCAAAGACGACACTCTACTGGCAGTTCCATGCAGTCTTGGGGCCTTCCGCAGAACGCGGTGACATTTTGCTGGATCGAGAACCTGCAAAGTCACGGAAAGAGCGGGGTGCTTGACTTGTTAAGGCAACGTCATCTGGCGCCGCCCTATGTCTTGTTGGTAAATCATGACGCAAGAACCGAATGTCCATGTCAGAACCTGGTCTTCCACATTACGGTAAGACAAACACAGCTACTCTTAGACACGGACTGTAAGCCGTCAACAGGTTGGCACAATTGATGCCGCAGCGAATCACGTCACAGGCATTTGTTATGAGAAGATAGATAGTGTGAACGTAGACGTAATTTCATTTCATGTCGCCCTGATCCTTTCTACAGTGTCTATGAAAGCCGTAGAAGACGGCACCCGGAAAGCATTCCCTCTCTCCCGAGAAGTCATGCACGTGTCGTGAGTGTGTGAGAGGTGGTGGAGGTATAGGGGGGGAGGAGGAAGGCGGCTGGAAGAAAGAGGAACTTTTAAGTGCCTTTTGATATCACCTGACCCAAATTATTCGCATCCTGGCCGTATTCTGCTCGGCCACCCAAACGCAAGAAAGTTGAACCAGATACACCGCGAGAAGCGGCCTCGTCAAGCCGCAAACAACCATCCGCGCCAAGCACAAGGCCTTTTTTGTTTTGTTTTCAAATCCCCTTTAGCGGGAGGACATGGCCTTGGTGACGAGGCGCTTGAGGGCAAGCTCCTGCTTCTTGAGGTCCTCGGAGGAGGAGTCGGTGATCTCAAGAGCGGCCATGGCCTCAGAGACCTGCTGCTCGATCTTGTCCTTCTGGCCACGCTTGAGCTTGAGGGACAGGGTGGGGTCGGAGATGATCTCCTCAACACGGCCAATGTAGGACTCAAGCTGCTGCTTGGCCTCGAAGCGCTTGCTGAAGGCCTCGTCGTTGGTCTTGAACTTCTCGGCGTCTGTTTATCATTCATTAGCATTATTGCGCATGATTTCAGGGGCTCGCAATGTCAAACATACCGCTGATCATGTTCTCAATCTCAGAGGAAGAAAGCTTGCCGACAGAGTTGGAGATGGTGATGTTGGCACTGCGGCCGGAGGTCTTCTCAGTGGCGGTAACCTTGAGGATACCGTTGACGTCGACCTCGAAGACAACCTCGAGGACGGCCTCACCAGCCCTCATGGGAGGGATAGGAGCAAGGGTGAATTCACCCAGAGAGGTGTTGTCCTCGCAGTTGACACGCTCACCCTGGAAAACGGGGAACTGAACGGTCTGCTGGTTGTCGGCAACAGTGGTGAAGGTTCTATTGGTCACGTGTTAGTAATAATCAGCAACGGAGTGGATAAGCAGGGGATGAGTAATAATCAGCAACAGAGTGGATAAGTAGGGGATGGACGAGAGGTAACAGAGGTAGGGGCAACAGAGGTGACCGGAGAAGACAACAGGGGACGAGGGGAGTACTCGGAAAGCACATTTGAGGCAATCAACAGGAGGATTGACTGAAGGAAACACAGAGTTGACGGAAGGAATGGGGGAGTAGCATGGAAAATGGAAGTAGCGGTGGGAATGAACAAGCATGGAAAGAGCGATGAACAAAAATGCAGGTGGGAAAGTAGCTGGGAACGCAGGAGGAAATGGACAAGGGGATCAGGGACATGGAAATGGAAAATGAGAAAAGCAATAAAAGAGAGGAAAAACTGTGCCTTTTTTTGATAGTCGGTACTGTCTGCCCACGAGCGACGACGGGGGCGAAGATGTTGCCCTCCATGGCGACACCGAGAGACAGGGGGACGACGTCGAGCAGGAGAAGGTCGGCGGTCTCGGCGGAGGTGGCCTTGCCGGAGAGGATACCAGCCTGGACGGCAGCACCGTAGGCGACAGCCTCGTCGGGGTTGATGCTCTTCTCGAGCTTCTTGCCGTCGAAGAACTCGGACAGGAGCTTCTGGATGCGGGGGATACGGGTAGAACCACCAACGAGGACAATCTCGTCAACAGCGGACTTCTCGATGGCAGCATCCTTGAGGACCTGGGCAACAGGCTCAATAGTGCCGTTGAAGGCCTTGGCGTTCAGGTCCTCAAAACGAGCACGGGTGATCTGGGTGGTGAAGTCCTCGCCATCAAAGAGAGAGTCGATCTCAATGGTGGTCTGGGCACCGGAAGAAAGGGTACGCTTGGCACGCTCGCAAGCAGTACGGAGACGGCGGAGGGCACGCGGGTCGCCAGAAAGGTCCTTCTTGGTCTTGCGCTGGAAGTCCTTCTTGCAGTGCTCCAGAAGGTTGGTGTCGAAGTCCTGGCCACCCAAGTGGGTGTCACCAGCGGTAGCCTTGACGGTGAAGACACCGCCCTGGATGTTCAGGAGGGAGACATCGAAAGTGCCACCACCCAAGTCGTAGATGAGGACGTTGCGCTCCTTGCCGGACTTGCCAGCACCAAGACCGTAGGCAATGGCGGCAGCAGTAGGCTCGTTGATGATACGGAGGACGTTCAGGCCAGCGATGGCACCGGCGTCCTTGGTAGCCTGACGCTGGTTGTCGTTGAAGTAGGCAGGGACGGTGATGACGGCCTTCTCAACCTTCTTGCCGATCTTGGTCTCGGCAATCTCCTTCATCTGTGGTGGGGGTTAGCATGCTGCATGTCGCAAAAGTTGTCGTGCTCAGCGCCCGGCGGGTAATGTCCGGAAACACTGATGAGAAAACGCACCTTGAGGAGGACCATGGAGGAGACCTCCTGGGGAGAGAAGGTCTTGGTCTCGCCGAGGTACTCGACCTGGACCTTGGGGTTGCCGCCCTCGTCGACAACCTTGAAGGGCCAGGACTCGATGTCCTTCTTGACGGTGGGGTCATCGAAGCGGCGACCGATAAGACGCCTGCGAAGGGACGGCTAGTCAGCCAACTGTTTGGTGATGGAAATTTTTTTCGCCGTCTCCCTCGTTGTGCTTTACCCCTCCTCGGGCGGGGAAACCCGGGCGCGGGAGCAAGCAAATAACTGAGGCAGCGAGCCAGGCCGAGACGACTTACTTGACATCGAAGACGGTGTTGACGGGGTTCATGGCAGCCTGGTTCTTGGCGGCCTCACCGATCAGACGCTCCTTGTCGGTGAAGGAGACGAAAGAAGGGGTGGTGAAGGAACCCTGCTCGTTGGCAATGATTTCGACATTGGTGCCCTCGTAGGTGGCGACACAGGAGTAGGTGGTTCCTTTGGGAAGAAAGAGACGATGTTAGCTTTAATCATAATCGACAACATGTATGGATTTTTTGCCCGGTCGATGGTGGTGGATGATGGTTTTTTTTCTTCTCTGTGTTCGGATTGTTGGCGGCGGTGGTGATGATGCCCCTCTCGAGGGACACCGGCAAAATGGGCGTCAAAATCATCAGCGAATGTGTGCGACTTACCCAAGTCGATGCCAATGGCACCATCGTAGACCTCTTCCGCCATTTTGAAAGATTTGGATATTGCACAAGACAAGACGACCTGTGTGAGGGGTGGAGGAGGGAAGGTTGGAGGTTTGCGCGGAGGAGGAAGATATGTGAAAGAGGGCGGGCGGGCAGACGTGGGGTCCTTTCGAGAAGAATTTCTCTCGCTCAACACAACCGAACAGAGATTTTGTAAAGGCCGGCAAAAAAAATAAATTTCGACTTTTTTTTCTGGGCCGGAGCCCCACCAACCCCCCCTCTAGCGTGAGACCGGCCTAGCGCCATGCCACAAATTCGTGGGCGGCGAAGGAATTTTTTTGCCCTTTTCCCGCTTGGTGGGCTTATCTTATCGGGCCCGGGTCCACCTGGGTTTTTTTTCGCTTCGCCTCTCAGGTCTGTGCCTGCCTCCCCAACCCGACTCCAGTGCTGGAGGGATCCCAAGACCGATGAATGTGGTGGCTGGGATTGCCATTGTTTGATTTGGCCATGCTACCCTCAGGTAATAGTTTGCTAAGGTCGACCGAGGTGCTAGGGACCTCAAGCTGAAAGGCTCCCAAGCAGACCTTCAGGGCATCCCTCTGATGCTCTAACATCTGGCTACCTCGCTCTGTCGCCGGCGCCTAACACGGCTTCGCCCCCCCAGATATTGCTCCTCACACCGCCTGACTCGACCTGCGCGGCGCAACCCAGATGCCTGGCAGTGGACTCCCGACCTGCCTTGTGGCAAGACCACAGGAGAGCCCTCCCTCCCAGCAGCAAACCGGTCTCAACTCCTGTGTGTCCGGGCCTTGTAACGTGAAGCCCGTCATGCAGATGTCGGGCACCCCGAGAGTCGGACCTCGACCGCAGCAACCCCTCTTCCAGAGTGAGTTCTGTGCACGTGGGATCCAACAGCGCTACACGGGGCTTGCCGTCTCGTCTTCCCCAATTCCGACAGGTTTGAAGGGTCCTTCCTGACTTGTCAATGTGCGCCAAACGATTGGCTCGCCTGCGAAATGCCCTTTTTTCACCTTTGACCTTTCAGACGAACGTCCGCTGTGGCCCCCTCACCAACATTCCGACGTCGTCGGCCCAAAGTGGGCTTCTAGAAGCAGACGCGCATTGATAGGCTAAATCTGGCCGCGGGAATCTCAAATCTGTGCGGGCTGAGCAAGGCCCTTGGTGCTTGAGAGGGGGAAAAGGCAGGTGGAGTTGCGAACGCTTTGACAAAGTTGCCGATAGTTGTCCAGGGAACATTGACCCGCGAAACTTGAAGCCCTTAACCCCCACCATTTCCCACACAACCACCCTCACCGCTTCGCAATATAATCATCTTTTCCCTCCACCAGCACAACTCACCATCCTGGACTTGGAATAACAATTCCAATCCTCTGCGCCGATGGTTTAGTGGTAAAATTCTCCGTTGCCATCAAGCAGCGTCGGGGAGCCGGGGGTTCGATTCCCCCTCGGCGCAACCTTTTGCCTGTGGAATCAACTTCGGCCTCTCTCCTTTTGTCATTAAATTGCAACAGACTGTAGAAAGCATAGACACTATCAGAAACAGATGTCGACTCCCACTGGACCCGGTAGAGTCTCTAATTCAACTAGATAGAGCTTTGGGGGAATTAAGGCACCGTGGCTATTTTAAATCTTGGTCCTGTACAGGATCGACTTTGGAGGAGTATTGATTGGTATGAATGCGTTGTCATTTGTGTTGTTCCACGCTTGCTCTTGTCACTAGTGTTCTTGTCATTCTCTTGGATACACCTTGAACTAGGTACGCCCGTATAAATACTTGGCCTCAAGGCTCGGACTCTGGGGGTTCAATGATGCCCCCTGAGGATAAGGTCAAAGAGAGAAGATGCAATATAACCGGCTGTATTTTCTTCTTATAGTACAAAACAGAAACCGAGATCGCTCCTCTACCCAGAGATTCCATAACACAAACAATGAAAATCATGTAGACAGACCAAACGGTTACCCTTAGGGAACCTCTAGAGGCGATTGTGTCGTCAACATCTTTGTCGCCGTCTCTCCACTCTCTTCTGTCCCCGAAGTGGCCTTCCATTGCGCAGTCAAGATGCTCTTCCACGGGCCTTGGGTGAGGCCGTTCCAACCACTGAATAACAAGATGTAGATATGACGCAAAACAAACAAAAGCAACAGCAGTCTCAAGAGCACCCCAGCGGCGCGACCAAGGAACCTCAGGAAGCTGAATCGCTTCTTTGGCTTCAAGGCCTTCAAGTGCTCCAGCAACGAGGCCCGAAACAGATCTTCGTCATCCACATCGTTCTCGAGACCATGGTAGTAGACCACCCTGGCATCTGCCAGGCTGGTGAGTTTGTGACCAATCGGGTCTCCAGACCTTCGATCTTTGACGACCGAGAATCTCTCTACATGAGGGGCAACGGAGATCATCACTCTCGCAAGTCTTGTCGGAGGGTGAGATTCGGAACCAGGAGGGGCACCCAGCAAGCGTATGAACACCTCATTGAAGTCGCGCTCAGTATTGTATACCCGGGACTCGCTGTGCAATGCCGGATAGAGCTCAACCTGGCCGGGCAGATAGCGCTCACCCGGCGAGAGCCATGTGAATATGAGATCGAAGTCTGAGAGCTTGGCATTCACGGAAATCCAAGCGGCATAAGCCAAGTTGTGGTGTATGAGCTCGTAGATCGTTTTGATGTCGGCAATGTCTCCATCGGGAGGCCATGTTCTTCTGACCCAGTTCAGAACTGGAAGAATCAGGATGAGTATCTTCAGTGCCAGTCTGTCCACCTCAGGCCAGAACAAGGGCGGCACCCCCTGGGAGTGGCCGAGAAAAAATCGGATGGTTCTTGTGTGTATCTCATGGACAAATATTCCTGTAATATTTTGTTAGCTGTGTACGTCCACTCGCAGAGTTGAAAACTCACCGCTATCTCCGAGCAATGTTTCGTCTTGTCTACAGAGCATCTCTCTTTGCTTCTGCTCTGCCCCGAAAAGGAGAAGTGAAAATATCGCCTCCGAGTACACCTTCATGAAAACACCTCGCATCACAGCAAACCGCTTAGTTTGGCATTCAAAAAGGTTCTCCCAGGGCTTCGATTCCAATAGGTTCGGTCGAGCGATCTGAGTGACGATGCCCTCGAGGCCAACGTCACCTTGTCCCGCACTCGCCGACCAGACGGAACCCTGTATGGGATCTGTTCCGGTCTTGAACAATTTCTCAACAAGACTCTTGACGCTGGAGACGAGGGAAAGGTAATGATGCTCAAAGAATTGGTCGTTGAGATGATCGCTGGGGAGGTTCCATTCGAGTTCGAGGCGCGTCGGCTTGAAATCGCCCACATCTTGCCATCTCAAGTCTTGTCTCCAGTTCGGAGAATCCGACGATGAGGCCCGGGAGGTGGCACGGCTCCGCTGTTGTCCCTCCGAAGAACGATTCCTGCTTCGCGGTCGGGATGGCATGGTGTTTACTCTGTCGAGAGGGTTTATAGTGGTGTGTTGGGTGAGCGTTTGGACTCAAGAGTTTTGAGAGCCTATTGGTGTGCAAAAACTAGGTTTGGAAAGATGAGGTTCGATTGCCGGTGAATTGTGCTTTTGCTGATGGGCTTTGGATTTGGCACTTTCCTCACTTTTATGAATGACTGGCCAGCTCTGCAAGAACTACTTGTTGGGCACTGTTTGGTGCATTCGACACCGACAAAGGAAACATACACTTAAAGAAGCAGCAACCATCTCCTCTGGCAAAGCCTTGATGTAGCCGTTCCAGAGAACCACATCTTTGTGCCAAGTTTGAATGCCATTCTCCTCAACTACTCGTCTATATGGTGACTGCCTGGTGATAATGTGAGCATTGCAAAGACGGGTGTGGTCATCAACTAGTATGACAAAGACCAATTGATCATCCTCGCCCTGCATTCCATAGCCACGAGCAATCAAAGCGGAAGCTATTTGGGGAGATACAGAAATTAGAAAAAGTCAGAATGGGATTCCGCCCAGTTCTTTGAGCAAGATGCCAAAGGACATCACCGACGCCTTACAGACTCGGCAGGTTCTCGCCACCCCCAGGCGGCGTGGGGAAGACGAGGCGACGACAGCTGAAACATTCAGGGTAGTCCCGTCGAAACAGGCTCCAGGGCACTTTCTCCTGACTGACGTCGACTCGCCTTGCTCTTGGAGTGCAGTGCGGCCATTGACTCGAGACCGTGGCAACAGATTCAGGTGACCCTGCTGTCGGCTGGTCTGAGAGAAACTAGCTTTTCAACTGAGCAGATGTCATTGGCGCCAGGAAAAGCTTCTGGAAAATTCCTTGCACACTGCGGACAGTGACAGGCGTTGGGCCTCGAAGGCCCAAAAAGGCGTGATCTCGAAACAGGGATGTGTCCTTGGATGTAGGAAGGGGCTGGAGAAGGGGCAAGGAGAGGCCGTTCCAGCTCGGTCGCCCTTGCTTCTGGGAGACGCGGGTGCTAGGGGTAGTTGCCGAGCGAAACAGGAAAGAAAGGCTTGGGTTGTACACTGTCAGGAAGGAAGGAAGGAGGGCATCAAAGTCTCCATGGCAAATGTCCATTCGTACTACGTGAGTAAGGCAGGGTGCACTCATTGCGGAAGAAGGGCAGGGACGCTCCGGGCTACTAGGTACCTTGCCTAAGGTAGGTAGGCAGGGCAAGGGCAGGTTGAGCACAATCAGACGGGCGACAAAGAGAGCAAAAAAGCAACGGATTGGATGGCATCGAGTTTGGATTCCCCAACACACGACACCCTCTGCAAGGTTCTCAGTCGGCTGGCGCGGCCATTGGAGCAATCGACCTCCACTGGGCTGCTTAAACTTCCGTAAACCTGGTCTTGACCGGGACCAGACCTTGGGCCCTTCAAGGTCACCACATCCGTCAGGCGGGTGCTCCTGCCCTCGGAGCTTTGCCCATCGCCGTAACAACACGCACGCTCCTGCTCCTGGTGGGAAGGTGAGGTCGGGCACCTGCCCGAAAGTCAAGGTACCTAGTGTCCACAGTCCACTGAGCACCTCACCAGGCTGCGCCCACGGCACGTCTCTCAGTGAGGTTCAGCCCAGAAACCCCACTTTTCTTCTCTCGTTCGGTTGGCCCGCCCGCTTGGGCATTTTTTTGCGACTGCAAAGGCACCGTGACTTCGCTGAGCGCAATCCTTCGCAAAACCCATCGCAACTTCCAAATCGCCCTCGTCAACGAGAACGACATCGCCCGCCCCTGCCTTCCCCCCTCTAATCCACGCCCCCGGATCCCACTGCCTTTTGCTGACTTGCCTGGCGCAACGTCGGATCCTCACGCATCCATCTCTGGAAGGAAGTAATCGCGCACCGGTGACTTCCCATCAGCATTGAAGCGAGCAGCCGTCGTCAAACTTCAGCCCCCTCGAGCGGAACCCTGCCACCACCGTTCCCCTCCATCTCCGCGACTAGCAACCAATCTCTCCGGGTTGCCGCACCCAAGTCGACTTGAACCTCTTCGACTTGCGCATTCAGAGTCTGCATCGCCAGCGCCTCTGCCCGCCCTCTACCCCTCATTCGCACGAGCAATAATCGACCCTACACCACAACAAACCCGTCACGATGGCGACTTCCGTACAAACACCCACGAACCCCGACCAGCAGGTCGACCTCTCCACCATTCCCATCTCCCCCGAGGGTGCTGAGAAGAGCGACACCAAGGACACCGATGCCGACAAGCCCATCACCGTCTTCCACGACAAGGAGAACTTCAACGTCAAGCACCCTCTGCAGAACAAGTGGACTCTCTGGTTCACCAAGCCCCCCAGTGGCAAGGTTGGTTTCCCTCCCCTGCAACCTACGATGCCGCGCACGCCATGCTAACTAAAAAAAGGGTGACAACTGGAACGACCTGCTGAAGGAGGTCATCACCTTCAACTCGGTGGAGGAGTTTTGGGGCGTATATGTACGATCCTCCCTTCCCTGTGACCCCGCGTTCCACTGACAGAGCATTCAACAGAACAACATCGCTCCTGTCTCCGAGCTGGCCCTCAAGTCCGACTACCACCTTTTCAAGGCCGGTGTCCGCCCCGAGTGGGAGGATGCCCAGAACAAGCACGGTGGCAAGTGGTCCTACCAGTTCAAGGAGAAGCGCAGCGTCCCCATCGATGACCTTTGGCTGCACGTTATGCTCGCTGCCATTGGCGAGACTCTCGAGGCCGAGGACGATGGTGAGGTCATGGGCGTTGTCGTCAACGTGCGCAAGGCTTTCTTCCGTATCGGTGTCTGGACCCGCACTATCGGCAAGAGCATTCCTGGCCGTGGTGACGGCGATGTGGCTGGTGGCAAGGGACGTTCTCAGGATAAGGGCCGTGACATCCTCCTGAACATCGGCCGTCGCTTCAAGGACATCCTGAAGCTCCCCCCCGGTGAGGTCGTCGAGTTCTCCGGTCACACGGACAGCGCGCACAGCGGTAGCAGCCGTGCAAAGGCCAAGCACACTGTCTAAACGGACACGAACTCGGACTATACGACACACGACTTATTCCTCCATTTTTATCGGACCGGATTGGCGTCCCGCTCTCGCGAGGGGAGGCCGACTACGTCTGCATGATATCACTCTTCGCATCTCTCTCAGCCAACCTTTTCGTGCCTGATGCTGGTGGGCGACGCCGAGTATCGGGCATTGCTATGCATCAATGATAACGCATTTCAGGGGCGGAAAAGGTTCTCTCATGATAGTCTTTTGGAGCTCTCGATGAAGGCGTTGCTGAGAAAAAAAAACGTGGCTTTACTTTCTAGACGGCCATGATCGATAGTACATAGGCGGACGCGAAAATCCGGAATAGATACCTAGGTTTGAGGCCAAGTTGCCCTGTTTTGCCCCGCTCGCAGCGTGATGAGGTCTTTTGGTATTTTGTCTATCTCAGTTCTATGCACCATTCCCCTACTCAAACATGTGTATGTCGCCGAACGGCTTGTTCACAAAAAATAATATTACATTTCATCACCGCTAAATTGATCTTCGAAGACGGCCTGGACCAGCTGCTTCTTGTTGATCTTGCCCATGGCGTTGCGCGGGATGTGGTCGACGACCTTGAGGACCTGCGGGATCTTGTAGTTGACGAGCCGATCTCGGAGGGCCCTCCGCATGGCCATGGGGGACCAGGCCGGCACGACGTCCTTGTTGAGGATGATGACGGCGCCGACCTTGTGGCCCCACTTGCCCGAGGGGACGGCGACGACGGCGGCCTCGGCGACCTCGGGCAGCGAGAGCAGCTCGCGCTCGACCTCGAGGGCGCTGACCTTTTCGCCGCCCGTCTTGATGATGTCGGCGCTCTTGCGGCCCTGGATGAAGTACATGTCGCCCTTGGCCCACGACGCCTGCGCGGCGTTCAGCCCGGCGCCGTCGACGGGCCTGCGCACCGCCACGTCGCCCGTCTTGAACCACTTGCCGCGGCCGTCCTCGCCCTCGACGAACTCCTTGGCCGTGGCCTCGGGGTTGCGCCAGTACTCCCTGAAGATGGTGGGGCCGCGGAGCTGGATCTCGCCGGAGCGCTCGCGGCCCGTGGCCGGGTCGACGTCCTCGCCGGGCGGGATGACGGCGCCCGTGTCGGTGTCGACGAGGCGGGCCTCGACGCCGGGCAGGGGCCAGCCGACGCTGCCGTCGACGCGGTCGGTGAAGTCGAGGCCGCAGCTGAGGGCCATGCCGACCTCGGTCATGCCGTAGCGCTCGAGGAGCACGTTGCCCTTGCTGAGGGTCTTCCAGGCCTCCTTGATCGGGGTCGGGAGGGCGGCAGAGCCGGAGATGGCGAGGCGCATGTGTTTCGGGGAGACGGCCTCGCGGGTCGGCTCTTCGGGGTCGAGGGGCAGCGTCTTGTGGGTCGCGAGGAGGCGGCTGTAGACGGTGGGGACGACGGTGAAGAAGGTGATCTTTTCTCTGGGGAGGAGGGCGTGGCCGGCGCCGTTGACGCCGTTGGTGCCGTTTGTGGTGATGAAGGGCGCGGCGAGGCGCTTCCAGACGGCGTCGGCGTTGAAGGGGAACATGAACTCGATCGTGGAGCCGGAGAGGAGCGGAGTGAGGACGGCGTTGACGGTGCCGTGGATGTGGTGGAGGGGCAGGACGTGGAGGAGGTGGTCTGCGGGGGAGTAGTTCCACGCTTCGATCAGGGACTTGGACTGCGCCGTCAAGACGGACTGGGGGAGCAGAACTCCTTTCTGAGGGGTGTTAGTTACGATATGCCCCCGTTACTGGACGCCAATGGCTTCGTACCGGTCTGTTTGTGGTCCCCGACGTGTAAAGCATCATGCCCGCGCCGCCGGGGTCGGCGTTGTCGAGCTCGACCCGCTCATGCGCGGCGCCGCCGAGGTGCTTCTGCAATTCCAGTTGCGCGGGCTTGGAGACAAGCTCCGTCGCGAGGACCTCCTTCGCCTTGGCGGCGAACTTTGCGGAAGACACGAGGAGCGAGGCCTCGCTCTGGTTGAGGATGTACTGGAGTTCGGCGGCGGGGAAGGCCGGGGAGAGGGGGACGGCGATGGATCGGGCCGCGAAGGCGGCGAGGAGGGTCACTGGGCGGGCGCATAGCGTGTCAGAACAATGCGCGGGCGTCTACTACCGGGAGAGACGTTGATGTCTGGCTGTGCGATCTGGCTTACCTACATAGTCGTAGCTGTTCTCTACCAGAAAGGCGATGCGCTCGCCGTTGAGGTCCGGCTTGCCGGCCGAGTCCAGCAGCCTGTCCCGCGCGCGGCGCACGTCGCCGAGGAGCTCTCCGTACTTGAAGCGGCGGCCGGACAGGGAGTGGATCACGGCGGTGGACTCGGGGTCGTGGCGGGAGATGGCCTCGAAGAGGGGCAGTCTCGGAAGGGTTGCTGCTGCTGCTGCTGTGGTGGAAGCCATTCTGACGGTTTGCGATGGGCGCGAGGCGGCGAAGGATCGGGACGGGAGACGCGGGGAGGAGTAGGTTGCGGACGTTGCTCCGGAGGCGGCGACGGCGGCGGCAGCGAGGACGGTGGCGGCTGAGAAGGGTGTTGATGATACTCGGCAGCAGCAGCAGCAGCCGGGCCGTCGTGCTACATTCCGCAAACCGGAGGCCAACATGAGTGGGGGGGGGGGGATGTGATTGATATGCGTCGTTATCAATGGTGTTATTATTAAAGGACCGGAACACGGAGTGGATATTGGGGAGGGGGCCGGACCCCTCGAAGGTTGCTCTCGGGAGTCGGATTAGGTAGGTCGAGCGGAAGCGCAGCGCAGCGCAGTGTTGGCTGTGTGTGTGTGTGTGTGGTTTTTTTTTGGTCTCTGCGCCGCGGCGCTGCCAGGTCCCGGATCGGACTTCTCCTGCAGCAGCGCCGGCTGGATCTGCCGAAGACCGGACGGAAAAGTGTGGCTGGCCTGCTTACCTTAGCTGGGCGTTAGCGGGGGCGCTGGCGCTGGCGCAGGTGCTGGCGCTGGTGTATTGGAGTTTGGTGGAGTGCGGGCTGCTGCCCACAGGTTCAACGTCCCGTCCCCTTCGTGAGATGTCGCCCCAAAACGAAACGAAACGAAAATCTCCATCCAGCCTCTCCGGTTGTTCAAGTCCCGTCCCCGTCTACACGCACTGCTGTCGAGGAACGCTAGTGGCGACCGGTTGAAGCGGCGGACCTCTTCCATCAGGCACCTATCCGTCCCTCCATTGCATGGCGGCCCCCCAGGGTTGACGGTACTTCACCACGAGGAGATGCGAGGTATCTGGCCCGTTCCATCTGATATGAGTCGTGACACCCGTCCTGGGCTCCTGGCCCTGCGCTTCTGTGGTTCTGCTTCCGCTGCGGCCGTTGCAGCTTCTGCCGCTGCAATGGCACCGCAACCACACGTCACCACCGCACCCGGATTCTGTCTCCTGCTTCCATGCAGGCATGGCAAGGTCCTGGCAGCTGGCTCTTCTCCGCCCGCGTGCATTGGCGACATTGTGAATGAACATGAACAACGGGAACGCTGGGGGATTTGATCAGGTGCCAACGGTGCCTTGCGCGCAAAGCGGAGTCGGCTTCTCTCCTCCGTCGTCGTCGTCGCTTGTCGATGCGCGGTGACGGTGACGGTGACGGGGGTTGGGAAACACGCGGTGAGCAAAACACCTCTGACTCTCACTCTGCCCTCGCTCCGTACGGGCGGTATGCCGTGGACGGTCAAGATGGGCGGCGGTTTCCATTTCTTTTCCCCCCGGCTCTTCCAATGAGTTTCTAGCGCTCTTCCAGCTGGTCCACCCGCCGCGCTAAATGTGACTCCTCATTGCTTGTCCGTCCATTGGGATGTGCTGGGGAACTCGGGATGGACATGGGGGGGCCAGACGGGATGGGAAGAAGCAATGAAGAAGCGGTGGACGTAACAGCAAACCAGAATGCAAAAGCAATGGAAGCTAACCACCTCACCTCACCTCACACTCACACGAGGCGGGTGCGGGCCAGGGGGGGCCACACGGCGCACCACGAGCCCGGGCAGAAGTATCCGTACACTAGACGGCCCTGCCTCACACCCAACCCAGCCCGTGGGCCTGACCCGGCATTGGGTGGCATGGCCCGCAGCCAGCAGCCAGCAGCCAGCAGCAGCAGATGGAGTCCTGCAAATGGAGTCCTGCCGGGACACCTCAGACCTTCCAGTACAGAGTTTCTGAACAAACCGCAAAACCAAAATGCCACGCCCCCCGGCCCAGGCGGCCCAGCGCCCTCCCCTGGTGGGGTCCGCCGGTTACCAACCGGAAGGACAGAGGCGGCCTTCCCGGCCCGCTCATTGGCCGCGATGCAGGTGCCATGTTGCCTGCCAAGGCCCTCCCGCATGCCGCTCTTTTCTCACCGACACACCGAAGCTCCCTTCTACCCCGTCCGGGGTGTCTGCGAAAATCTGCTTCCTCTACGGATACCTCGCCCGTTGCACCACCACACACTCCCGCGCAACGTACCTGAGCCTTACCGCACATTCGGTTCCCCCCTCGACCCAGCTCCCACAACGCAGCAAGCAAGCACACTGCACACGCACACGCGCCGCACCTAGTCCTAAACCGAAAGCAGCTGTTGGGCTAGCAAATCCATACTCCCTCCACACCCAGCTTTCTTCTTCTCCCCTGTCCGCTGCCGGCAACCCAGGCCACTCTCTCGCTCGCGCCCCCAAGGTAAGGTACGCATACCTTGCTCACCTCCTTTTGCGACACGCCTACTTCTAGTCCTTCTCTTCTCCCCTTCTTTTCTCCTTTCCCCCCTCCCCTTCTATTCCCCATGAACACCTTTCGCCCTTTAGTCGGCAGGATTGGGAGCAGTTTGACCGGAGGAACTATACCAACATTCACTCAAATACCGACACCAATGTTGCGCAGATACGCCCTCGGCTTCTCGGCTTCCGCCAGACCGCCCAACATGTCCTCCGCCACTCCCGTCGAGGACGCCATCCGCTCCAAGGTACGAGCTGTCTTTGCCCCTGTTGCCGTTGGACAAGAGGCCGTCTTGTGCTGAGCCCGTGCTGACATGGCCCAAAGATCACCGCCGCCCTCTCCCCCTCCACCCTCGAGATCTACAACGACTCCCACAAGCATAGCCACCACAAGGCCATGGCAGGCAGCACCTCCAAGGAAACACACTTCAGGTACGAACCCACTGTTTCATTCCCCAGCTCTCAAGACGTACACTGCCCCCCGCTAACACCAATTCCCTCTCTCAGACTCGTCATCGTCTCCGACGCCTTCGGCTCCAAAATGCAATCCGCCCGCCACCGCATGATCTACGCCCTCCTCCGCGAGGAGATGGCCCGCGAGGGCGGCATCCACGCCCTGCAGCTCAAGACGCTGACGCCCGAAGAGGAGGAGAAGCAAAAAGCCGCCAAGGCCGCCTCCAAGAAGGCTGCCGAGGCCCAGTCGTCCGACGATTCGGCTTGAGAAAAAGCTCAAACGGCGACCAACGAGAAGAAACAAACCGAACCCCCCCCCAAAAAAAGAAAAGGAAAAATATATCCGCGATAGGCACAGATACCACGACACGAGAGATACGACAACCCACAACACCTCTGTAGGGAGACATGATGGAATTTCAGGGAACCACCGGGCTTTACGGACGGGTGTTACTATGACGGAGTCATGCTTGCTGCGAACGAAACCCAGATTATTTTTAACGAATCAGATACGACGAGCGCCATGTGTACGGGGGACCATCTACTTTGGCAAATGTTTTCACAGGGGCATTAGATACCTTCAAGACTCTTCAGAGAGCCGGCCACGAAAAGCACACTAGATCCAGTCTAGACAGATTGATTGCCTGAGCAATTCAGAGTTGACTATTTTCAAAGTACCGTTGGATACTTTTGTTTTTGGCTCGTACACTCATACACTAATAATACTCTGTTCTGCCAATCATCAAAAGCTGGGGGTATCATACAGGACGTAAATCCATCAATCTCGCACGCGTGAGCTCGTCAAGCAAGTCCTACCCATCTGCAGAGTCCAAACCCGTTGACCAAACCATCGGTACCACCACATCATCGTGAATCCTGGGCAGCAAGACCAAAATCGTCTCATACGCCTGCCCTTTCGACAACCTAATGAGGACCATCTCCTGGCCTCCCTGATGCAGCAAGGAGCTCGGAGCGGCGTTGCTTCTTCTCGAGTTTCTTCTGCCATCGCTTTTCCCATTCTCTCTTTTCCATTTCCGTTCGGGGTTTCTTGACACGATTGCCTTGCGTCGACACAGAAAGAGTGCTGCGTGCTGGGCTGTTGGGCCGGAACGATGGAGGGCCAAAGTCGAGACTCGACCTTGCAGCTGTGGTTGCCGGCCTCGACACCGAATCGCTTCGAGATGAACTCGGAGGAAATGCCAATGGAGGCGGTGGTGTCTCCGCAACGATACCGACAGGCCGGCTATGCGAGGTCGTGTGCAGAGGCCTCTGGGGGGTGGTTTGAGCCGGGGAATGCGACGACGCAATGCCGTCCCGGCTTTTGCGACTGGCGTCGCTCCCTGGGCCGGCGCCTTTCGCTTTTGCTGAACGTGGTCGAGGAGCGCTGGAAACAAATACAACTTCTTCATCGTCCAGATCAGGCGCTTGTTGGGGCGCGACCGGTGACACCGACACAGGGGTGTGAACTCGAGATCCCCCGTCCGCCATGCGCTGCTTGCCCTTATCCTGAGTAGTCAGAGACGGCTCCAACTCTACCACGAGGCCATCGGACAGATACTCCACACTGCTATCCTCGGTGGCCGTTGCCATTTCATTAACATGGCCTTCTGTAGCCTCCGGGGCATCCTGCATTACCTCGGGCGGACGAAGGGCCTGAGGGCTTTGATCCACAGCAGAATGCCAGTCTGCCTCCTGCTCAGTGTCTGCTTCGTGCATTGCCGCTATTTCGGCTCTCTCTTTTGTCGCCGGCGATGGTGATGGTTCCTGCGAAAGGGAGTTTCTTGCCGATTGAAACTCATCTCGATAAACGCTGAACACATGGTCTAGGTTCCCGGCTGTCACAACGTTCTCCTGGAAGACTGGTTGCTCGACCTTATCGACGTACCACTGAATAGCGGAAAGCGGCGACTGGTCGTCTTCATCGAGTCTTTCGATATACGGAATGTAGCCTTCCACAAAAGCACGAATGAAATCATCATACAGCCACTTTGGCAGTGCCTTCTTGTGACGAAGATCTTTAACCACTAGGCATGCCCTGACAAAATCTCCAACACTTCCGGAGTAGGAAGGATAGACGACACAGAAGGCGTCCAAGGGCTGTTCGGCGAATTGCTTCGCAATCACGTCTTTCGGAAGGCGTAGCGTTGCGGCGGATTGTTGTCGATTCTCTTCGATAGCCTTGCCGCCGGTGTCCTCGTGGACAGGTGATGCACGAGAAGCGACTGCCGCCGTGGCTTTCCGTTTTTCTTTTTCCAGTCGAGAAATTTCTGCTTCGAAGAAATCGAGTGTTTGGTGGATGAGATCCTCAGGAAATGAGAGTTTTCCGCGGGGTTGCTTCGATGTCGCACGATAGAGACATCCGTCTGGCTCGGCCCATAGTCTTTCGAGCTTGATGCCGCTCATGATGGCCCACCTGGTAAGATGTCGCAGAGTTTCAAGGCTGCGACGCGATAAAGTCGACCGGAACTCTTCAAGAGCCAGAGGCAGCCAGTCCGAGCCCTCTGCAGCCCATTCATCGTCCAGAAACTTCATCAGCTCTAGCTTCTGAATATCGTCTTTTGACAAATCATTTTCGCCGGTGGTATAGCTCGTTGTGGGGTTCTTCGGCTCTGTGCTTATCGCTGCCATGGCCACATTACTATCAAGTCCGTACACAGACTGATCGATGAGCGCAACTATTGACTGGTGGGCTTCTTCGGCTTGTGGAATATTGTTTAGGGTTCTAGTAGCACCCGGGGTATCTCGGACAACATGAGGCGTCTGCGACGGCGCATGCGCGCCGGCATCATTCAACGTCGACGGAACTCGCGGGGGCAAAGACGTCGATAGGCCGTCTTCTTGTGGTTGAGAAAACGGAATGGTGGGCAATTGGCCTGGGTTCGTATCTGACGGACGATCATCCGTATCCTCATCAGGCGAAAAGTTCACAACTTTGTATCTCGGTCGATTGCTCTGGGTCACCGGCTTGGCGGTGCTTTTTGCGTCGTTGTAAGTAGACGGTATCATGCTGCCCTGTCCACAGGGCGGACTGGTGACGGCCTCGGGGACCGTCGCTCGACGTTCTGCCATTCTGTTTATAGGAGGGGTTGCTTGGCACAGGGCACCGGGGATGGCCGTTTCCAGATCGTCTTCTATGCCAGCACTGCTTGAGGGAAATGGCTCAATTCGGCGTCGCTTGAAATCTGGCTGACGAGGCCAAGCAGGCGGGTCGGAGCGTTTGGGAGTCGAAGGAATAGGCGACGACGGGATTGGGGGGCTGCTCGGGAAAGCGGTTGCTACTGAAGGCGCCGGCGCCTGGCTTTCTACCCCGACTTGGGACTTGATAGAGGGGGAAGGCGAAGGGCCTGGCACTGGAGATCGAGGCGGTCGCTCTGGAGACTGGGACCAGGAAACCGCGCTCCTTGGCGTTTCGGAGGAAGCATCTGATTTATTGTCATCTTCAGCCTCCTCGTCCAGTATGGGTCCCCTTTGTGCTGCTGCGGGAGATGGAGGGCTCGAGACCGGGGGTGGTTGTTTTTGCGCTGGAGGCGGGAGCGTATGGGATGTGTGGAAGTATCTCAGGTCTTCGAGAACCTTTGGAGGCACATTGACTGCTGCATTGCGGCCGCCCTTGGGAGCTGGAAACCAAGAATCGGGTTGGTCAAGGAGTGCTTTCTGGTCTTTGGGAACTTGGGTGAGTCTGCGGGGAATGGAAGATTCGCCGAGAAGTGTGACGAAGGACGGCGATGTGTTAGATGAGTCGGGGCAACTCCCACAACTAGCCATTGTGGCGGCAGTCAAAGGTATGGCCGGGGGCTGGTTTGGTGTTGTGTCGCATCTGGGTGCTGTGTAGTGGTGTAGGTAGTGCGGTGCAGTATTGATTGAGGATGAGGTAGTAGGATTGTATGAGGGTGAGTCGGGAGGCCGTCGGCAACAGACAAGGAAGACAACAAGGGCTTGTTGCTGTGATGTAGACTCACTGCTGATCACGGCAGGCTTCCTTTTGGAGGGGTTGAGTTGCTGGGGCAGTGACGATGTTTTCTCTCGGAGTTTGTTGCACACTGTGGACGAGGAGACGCGCCCAAGCTCCCTGAATCTGGCTGGGCGCGTTTTTTGGTGTCACCCTTTACGCCAGCCGTCCATTCCCATCCCATTAAGCAGCGGGAGCCTGGCTCTGCGGGGTCCTGACCTGGCAGGTGGGGGCCGGCCCGGCCGGGCAGCTGGGCAGGGCGATTTGGGCTTGGCCTGAGCTTCGGAATTTGAGAGAAGGCAGCCGGAGGCGGCATGTACCTTCCACGCTCGAGGCGCAGTCAAGGTACCTCCCGCCTCCAGAGCACCACACCGGTCACCTGCAAGTGGATCGGCCTGTGTCGGAACGGGTACCGGGTACATCCACCTGCGCTGCAACAGGCGGCTGCAACGGCTCTTGCTCCGTCCCAGTATTACCCCCAAGACGCCTGTTCCCAGGCATCTTTCACACCGGATCTTGTAGCGTGGACTTCCAAGTACGACTGCCATCTGCCATCCGCCAACTGCCAGCTCAGCCCAGCGCCAGCTTCGTCATCCCCCGTTTGACGATTCCACCCGCTGGACCACGCGGGTCTAGACCTCGTAGGGATAGTGCTGGCTGGCTCGCAGCGTCTTGCCTCACCTTAGCCTGCGGATGGTCCGCCTCTAAAAAGCACCCGGTGCCGACTTGAAGACAGTAGCTCGTCCTGCAGACGGGACCACGGACGCACACCCAAGACGACACACACCACACTCTCAGCCCGTCTCCTTCATTTGCCCTACGCCATACGCAGTTTGAGCCGGTCGCCACGTCGCTTCTCTTCCTCGTCACCTGCGCCCCTCTTGGACCCTTGATCTCACCCACGATCCTTTCGATAATATTCCGATATCTTCGCATCTCATAACCCGAAAGCCTCCCCCTCCCCGAACGAACTTGCCCCGACGAACGCGCATCTCACAGTGCTGCACATCGCGAAAACTCCGGTGACACGGGTCCGACCGGGCGGGAACAGACGGCGAGGAGAAGCAGGACTGGTGTCGAGGCCCCCCACGAGACTACGTTTCTGGCAGTCGGCATGTCTTTCTGAGGGCAGAAGATGCATGCGCTGCGCCCGATGTCGTAGAAACACACCGAGACACCTCTACCGTTTCGCCGTCGCATCTGCTCCCGTGCAAGATGGCTAGTAACAACATCTCGAAACCAAACTCTCCGGCAGTTCTCTCGACGCCCCCGGGCTTCAGGAGTCGCCATGACTCCATCAACTCGATATCTACGGCTTCGCAGGCCGACAAGGACCAGCTGGCCCATACCCTTAACAGGATTCACACCTCGGCGAGCCAATCCGACTCCCTGACGACTTTCAACGACTTCGCTCCCCCTCCCACCTCCCTTCCGACGACCGAAACAAAGGCTCTGACCGGAGAGTTGGTCCAGAATGGGCTCAGCGGACTCTACAGTCGCCTCAAGGAGGCTGTTGGTGTCGTTGGCGTCAAGACGCAGGACGCGGATGATGCCGATAGTTTCGATGCCGCGTCGAAACGCAGTACCAGCACTACTGCCACATCGGTGAAGACGCCGACCGCCTCTCTCTTGCGTGCCGAGACTGGTGCCACCACCTCTTCGTTCAACTCGGCGACGACAAATGACGGCCCTATGACGGCCACTTCGTCGTCGGGAATCAACACGGTCATGTCCGACAGCCAGTCCCATCCTCCCCAGTCATCCAAGGCCACCTCCATATCCGCCATGACAGCCTCCAAGACAAGTACGTCCAGCAGACAGAGTCTCCCAAGCGTAGCCAAGGCCTCGGCGGTCACCGCTATCAATCCCGAGGTCGCCCCCGCCACGGCCACGAGGAGCCTGCCCCATCCAGACGACGGCCCCGGTCGATCATCCGGAAGACGAAGCATCAGCAAACCTGAGCCCCGCCCTCTCGTAATCGGTTCCGAAAGCTCCCACAAATTTGACGTTTTGGAGCCCAAGGCTACTGCTGTCGTCGACCGAAGCCATGCAAGCTTCCGGTCGAAACGCGATGAGGTTATGGGCGCCGACGGCACCACTGAGAAGCCCCTGAGTCCCGTAAAGGCCAATGCCCCACCTCTGCCTAAGTTGCAGACCACGGATCCTCGGTCTCCTCTTTCTTCGGCGGCGTCTATGCTTGGTGCTCCCAAACGGCCAGCGGTCATCGACCGCATTAGCCGCTCCAGATCGCCAGGATACGCGCCCTCAAGGTCTTCATCCATGGAACACGTCACAGCTGAGCCCAGCCCGATCAGTACCACCGCGCACGACTCGGTGTATCACGACTCCTTCGCACACGACTCTCAGCCGAAGCACGGAAGGACAGGGGTGTTGAGGATTCCTGGCACAACAACCAACGAAGGGGCGCCTGAACAAGTGAATGCAAGGCTTGATCGGATGCGGCGACAGGTTCTGAGTAAGGAGTTCTGGATGGCCGACGAAACATGCAAAGAATGCTTCATCTGCGGACAGCCATTTTCGGCCTTCCGGAGAAAGCATCACTGCCGGACCTGTGGTTGCATCTTCGACTCCAAGTGCACGTCAATCATTCCGGCCTCCAAGTTTGGGATGACGGGGACTCTGCGGGTCTGCAAGACATGCCTAAAGGTCATCAACCAGCGTCTCTATGAAGGGAGTGGCTCCGAAGACTCTGGGGACGATTCATTCCTACCAGCCATCTTCCGTCAAACAAAGGCAACGCCCAAAGTAACTCAAGCTCAGGCTGAGGTTGTCGAGCCCAGTTTTGCCGACAGAATGGAGGGCCTGGACGACGCCAGATCCGTTCAGACACCAATGATGGCCATTCCCGCAACGAGGAGAATCAACGATTCCAATCGAAGTTCTGCCATCCTGGAGATTGACGCCCCTCAACTCAGTCGTCCGAGTTCATCTCGCTCACTCAGGTCTTTGACAGCTGCCAACCGACCACAATCGTCAGGCCATAAACGACACCACTCAAAGCATCACAACAACTTTCTTGCGAGGTTCAAACCAATGCCGGACGATAGAGCACCCTTCCGCAAGGGTATAACCGAGGAGATGACAAAAAAGCCCAAGTATCCCGCGTTCCACGACGACAACATCATCGACCCGGAGCTGGCTGCTTACATGTCAGACGAGTCTAGCGGTGACGAACAAATGAGCATATTTGCCACAATGTCGAGTGCAGACCTGCAGCCATCCAGCTATGACCATGAGAAGTCTAGCTTTGGCCCCTTTTTGAGTGCTGGCAGAAGACATCGACTTGGTCGGGGCGAAAAGAGCGTCAGTGGACTAAGCTTCACGAGCCGCGGGATGGACGACAATGCCGGCTCTGGCAGCCTCATTGGCCACGGCAGACCAGCTAGAAGACGTAATCTGAGCAACGTGAGCCACCAAATGCGGTCACCGCGCCCGAAGTCCGGCATCTTCAAAGGGCCTTCGGTATCGAACGAGCACGTCTTTACCATCGAGAACCCAGCTATCGAAGCCACGAAGCTGACTAGGAGCGACTCCATGCAAGACGACAAGCAGCCGCAAGTGGAACTGAACCCGTCGAGTATGCTTCATGTCAAGAAGCTCTTACACCAGCTCCTCGAAGATTCAGGAATACCTAACGTACCCGCCTGGGAGAAAGCCCTGGTTCCCATTTTGCTTCAATGCACTGATGACGTTACTCCCGACATTAGAGCTGGAGACGACATGGACATACGGCACTACGTCAAGCTCAAGAAGATTCCGGGAGGCAAGCCCGGCGACACGAGCTACGTTTCAGGAGTCATTTTCACCAAGAATTTGGCCCTCAAGAGCATGCCTCGTCGCATCCTCAACCCCCGCATTGTCATTGTGTCCTTTCCTATTGAGTATCAAAGGCATCAACAACACTTTATGAGCCTCCAGCCAGTTATCGAACAGGAAAAGGAGTTTTTGCGAATCGTTGTCAACCGCATCATCAACCTGCGCCCCCAGCTCCTTCTCTGCGAAAAGTCGGTTTCTGGTGTTGCGTTGCAATACTTATCAGAGGCCAACATAGCCGTTGCCTACAATGTCAAGCCGTCGGTGATTGAAGCAGTATCACGATGTGCTGAAACAGACATCATATCTTCTCTCGATATGCTAGCCTTGCAGGTACAGGTTGGTCGGTCCGCCGGCTTCGAGGTCAAAACCTACGTCAACAAGAATTACCCAGGAAAGAAGAAGACATACATCTTCCTATCCGGATGCTCAGAAAAACTCGGGTGTACTATCGCCCTGCGCGGAGACTCCACTGAAGTCCTGTCAAAGATGAAGAAGATCACCGAATTCATGGTCTACGTTGTGTACAACTTGAAGCTGGAGACATGCCTGATGAGAGACGAGTACATTCAGCTGCCAGCCGAGGTCGAAGACTCATCATCTTTGGCCTCATCCCTGCGTCACCCACCGGAGGATGCACCTCGATCCCTCAGTGCGTCCATCGAGAGTGGAAAGAATGAGCTTACCGTCACCAAACCCTCCCCTGCCGAGTCCGAACCTCCATCTCAAACGAGTAACGGGACATCCATGGTCACTGTCGAAGGTACCGTATCATCCGATCAAACGGAGGAGCCAGTTGTGGACGAGACGCCGAAGCTCGTGTCCTTGCATCAATCTCACGTTCCACCTACATCTCCCGAATCGCAAGTGCCAGAGGATGTGCCGATGCCTACATACTACAGCGATATGGTTGCAAGATACGAGACAAAGATTTTGTCTGCCTCTCCGTTTGTCAAGTTTGCCCAGCCTTACCTGCTCATGAAGGCCCGTGAGCAGGAGCGACGATTAGTCTACCTCAAACGACTGAGAGACCAAGACGTCATCGAGGAGCAAACAGATTCTGAAAAATCAAAGTCGCAGAAGTTCCAGCTCATCAAGCCCGAAATGGTCCACGCTATCGGCCAGAAAGCTCCGCGACAGATCATGGAGGTGCTCCATGCTGTCCACGACGCCGAGTACGATAAGGCACTGTACAACTACCAGACCCAGACGAGACAGTGGGAAAATTACATCCAAGGCAACCTCGACTTATTCGACCCCTATTCACACCAGAACATTGTTGTATTGTACTCGGAAATCTGCACCGAAACCAAGATCCCCTGCTCGGAACCCGGGCTGATCGCCATTGGTTTCTACGACGAGCATGTCGATGGCAGCGGAAGCATGGATCCTGATTGCACACTTGGCCAGTACATCGAAGATCTCTGCATAAACAAAGATTCGATTTGCACAGCCAACGGTTGTGACCGGAAAATGACGGAGCACCACCGCACGTATGTGCATGATGAATCCCGAGTTACTATCTTCGTCGAGCAGCCAGTCATGAAGCAGAGGCGCAGTATGGATGGCATCACTATGTGGAGCTACTGCAAGACGTGCAAGAAGAACTCGCCTGAGATGGGTATGTCTGACAGTACTTGGAAGTATTCTTTCGGCAAGTACCTTGAGCTCCTGTTCTGGAGCAGGGGCTTGCGGTTGCATGAAATTACGGGATGCTCCCACGACCATCATCGAGATCACATCCGGTACTTCCAGTACCGCGAGACTTGGGTTAGGATCCATTACGACCCGATCGACCTACTTGAAATCATTGTTCCAAGGGCTCGAATCACGTGGAAGGTCGAGAACGACTTGAAGCTCAAGAACGAAATCTTCAACAAGATCGAGGAGCGGTGGATTCGCTTCGTCAACTCTGTCAAACTCAGGCTCAAGAGCATCCGCATCGACAGTGTCCTCCCGGAAAAAGCAGATGCTTGCAAGACTGAGGTTGACAGGCTTGCCAAAAAAGCCCAAGAGGACCAGGTTTCGTTGATTCGCCGGTTGCAGGAAACCTACGTAAACTCCAAGTATTACGAGGTCATCCCTTTCAACGCGATTGTTCGTGAGATGTTGGAAAAGGCCGGCGATTGGGATGCTGCATTTTCCAAATTTGAGACCGACTTCCTCCCTGACAAGGACTTGCGACAATTGACGATGATTCAGCTGAAAAAAATTTTCACCGACAATGAATCTCGAGAATCTCTCCCTTCAACTGACGGTACCGCGTCGACTGTCGAAACTGGGGACCCACCGTCACAGACATTCTCAGATGTCGACGAGAAGGCCTCGACTCAACCAACAGACCCGACTGAGCCCAGCGCGGACGAAGCAATAGACGCTCTGAAGACTGAGAATCTAGAGAAGGAGGAAGTGGGACAAGATCAAGAAGACGTGAAGGAAAAGGAACCGGAAACCCAGCCGGAGCCTGCATCAGTCCCAGTTCCTGCATCAGAACCAGAGCAGCAACCAGAACAGAAGGACAAAGTTGTTTCGAGGGAAGAGTCAACTTCGGAGGGTAGCAAGATCAGCACCCCTGCCGAGGCCGTTCTTGAAAGGGTAGAGCCCCTCGATCTTGCCACTCCAGGCTCGCCGACGGCGAAACCTCTCTTTCCTTTCACCACGATCGACGAGAGTGGAGAGGCATCTTCAGTGCTCAGCGCTATTGAACCGACGTCTCCCGGCGTCAGGCCCCCACTCACCACCAACTCTACTGGCATTTCCCTATCGGAGAAGGTTGAGCAACTTCGTCGTGAGCGCCAAGCCATGGGGGTCGACTCGCCGTCGACGGAGGAGCCAGTGGACGTCCCGCTCAAAGGAAACCTGGAGCGGAGTGTTGCTCGCAGGGCTCCGATGATTAGAACTCTGTCGCAGCCTGCCCAAACCTTGCCCAGATCGCAGTCAAGCTTTGGCAAGCCAGGTCTGACGAAAGACATGGGTGCCAGTGAGACCTCGACTGAATCGTCATTCAAGATTGACAAGAAGCCTTTCGATCGCTTGGGTTTGGGCATGAAGAGCCATAGGAAAGCTGGTCCATCCTCGATCCCCCGTCTCATCACCAAAAAGAAGGATTCACATGTGTCGTCACAGGTGTCTAGAATTGCCCGACACTTTGAGCAGTTGAGCCGTGAGTTTGAAAAGGAAAGGCAGCGGGAAGACCGGAGAAAGCGCTTGGCCAAGGGCAATGTACCCCGGGCCGGCTTACCGCGGTCGGCTACTAAAGCCATTGTGGAGGTCTACCACAACATCGACAATGCTGTACAGGAGCCTGGACCGTCGATGGCTGATCAAAACAACGAGATCAAGATCCTCGAACCCAAAACGGCCCCTGTTACCTCCGCTCCGGACACGGTTCAGACGGAACCTTCAACCACCACACCGCCCGCGGAAGAAGTACAGCCGGCGCCCGAAGCCCCTCCACAGACAGACGAGCATCATGTTGGAGGAGAGACAGACGACACAGCAACCGTAACTGCCAGTCACGGGGGCTCCGACGACGAGGGGCAAAGCGACAACGAACAATCCATCCTCGACGACCTGTTGCCCGATGTTAAGGAACTGGCCGACTCTCTGGAACCAAGCACAGAGATTCCGCTGGAATTGCCAAAACACCAAAAGACTAGTCTGATGAAGATGCTGACGAACTTTTGGGCTGAGCGATCCGCAAGTGGTTGGCCTCAGCTGGACTACCCCGTTAACGCTAGCGATCATATCTTCCTTGATTCGGATGTCATTGTTCGTGAGGATGAGCCAAGCTCCGTTATTGCTTTTGCGTTGAGTTCTGATGACTACCGCACTAAGCTGGCCGATATCCGTCGCCAGGAGCGTATGGCAATACAAAAGGATTATGAGGCGTTGAACATGGACGGCAAGTCATCAGGCATGTCCGATACGGGCGGCGAATTCATCATGGAGGAGGGCGAGTTGGAGAAGAGTCTTCTCAGAGCAACGGGCACCCACCTGAAATACCAGTTCAAAGAAGGGTCAGCAACAATGCTTTGCAAGATCTTCTACGCTGAGCAGTTTGATGCGCTTCGTCGGAAATGCGGCGTGGCGGATCGGATTGTCGAGTCTCTCTCCCGTTGCTTGAAGTGGGACTCCAAGGGCGGCAAGACCAAGTCGGTATTTCTCAAGACGCTTGATGATCGACTTGTCTTGAAGGTGAGTCGATATCTTGTTTTCCGTATAGCGCTTCTTGCTGGTCGGAGCATGTGACTAACTTTGACACCCAGGGACTCTCACAAATCGAGACGTCTGCCTTCCTTCGATTTGCGCCAGCATACTTTGGCATAATGGCAGAGGCTCTGTTCCATGATCTCCCTTCAGTGATTGCGAAGATGCTTGGTTTCTTTCAACTCATCATAAAGAATCCGGTCACTGGCGTAGAAATCAAGCTGGACTTGCTGCTCATGGAGAACCTATTCTACGACCGCGGCCCTACTCGACTTTTCGATCTGAAGGGCTCCATGCGCAATCGCAAGATCCAATCCACAGGCGAACAAAACGAGGTCCTCCTGGACGAGAACATGGTAGAGTTCATTTATGAGTCTCCTTTGTTTGCGCGAGAACATTCCAAGAAGCTCCTGAGGGCATCGGTAAGTACCAAAGATCAACACTGCCACACATGATGCTGACAATATAGGTCTGGAACGATACTCTTTTCCTTGCTCGGCAAAACGTGATGGACTACTCTTTGATGATTGCCGTCGACGAAGCCAGGAAGGAGCTGGTTGTCGGTATCATTGACTGCATCCGTACATACACCTGGGACAAGAAACTTGAGAGTTGGATCAAGGACCGTGGTTTCGCGGGCGGTGGCAGGAACCGTCCTACCGTTACCAGTCCGAAGGAGTACAAATCTCGCTTCAGGGAGGCCATGGCCAGGTTAGTTCACCTTGAAAAATACGAGCAGAATAACCGTCCTAACATCTTGCAGATACATCCTCCAAGCACCAAACTGCTGGCATCAATTCGGCGTGCCCCAACAGGCCAATAATACCATGAGGCCGCGCTTTGAATCAGATGTCAAGTTGGAGTAGACTGCTCGCAAAGTCTTGGGCTGTACTTACAATGGTTGTCACATATGGATGTTGCATTGCAGGCGTTCTTAGACAGAGGAAGGGGTTGGTTGAGTGCGGAGGGGGTCTCACTTGTGGATTGAACGGCAGTATAGCAAAAGGAAGTAGCGTTTACGGCGTTGATGATTGACGGCCTTGAAATTAAGATACCCAGTAATGAAATCAATGATCCTACAGCATTTCTGTCAAATTTGCAATGTGTTGACGAAGCTTCATGTGTTCCTAATGAACGGCCTTCAATGGATGAGCGGACACGGAGATGTGCGTGACACATTGTTCAGGCCGTTTGGCCCAGGCCAGACCACTGAAAACCTGATTTCGGTCCACTAAAAATAGTTTCAGCGCCGAAGGTTACCCTAACTTCAGAAGACCAGTCAACTCATCCCGCTCAATAGCTCAACCTTCGTC
The DNA here is from genome assembly GCA_025962755.1 of Colletotrichum tropicicola. NCBI lineage: Eukaryota > Fungi > Ascomycota > Sordariomycetes > Glomerellales > Glomerellaceae > Colletotrichum > Colletotrichum tropicicola. The sequence continues at coordinate 81,403 of JAOWMA010000092.1, forward strand.
TCAGTCTCTTTCTGGACGACATGTAACCAGCGCTTTTTGAGACCCTTCCTTGAAATCCGCCCACTTTGGCCGCCTGTTCTAATGTCAATAGAAGTCAATTGGGAGACGCTCACCACGGGCCCGGACGGAGAGGCGCTAGCTCTTCGCATCCGCGACTTCATCCACACAAAGTTCCAGGCCGTTCCGCTCCCGCGATTCATCAAGTCCGTCAAAGTCCACGACTTCGAGTTTGGAACCATCGGCCCTGATCTGGAGCTCAAGGACATCACCGATCCTCTGCCAGACTTTTACGAGGAGAACCCGGACATCGAGGATGACGAGGAGGAGGAGGAGACCGTCGAGGAGCCATCACCGCCCCCGCCACAGCACCATGTCCCCGGCGAGTTGAGGGGAGCCGACAGGAGGAGGCAGAGGGAGGAGGCGTCGTTGCCGCCTCGGCTGAGGACACATGCGCTCAGAGGCCAGTCTGGAGACTTTCCGAGCCCGTTCCTGGGCGTGTCGACGCCCGGCATCTTGGGCGGTACATCGAATCTGCACTATTTCCAGTCGCATCTCGGCACCGGCTGGTCGGGGACGCAGACGCCCCTCGCGGCGGTGGCCGGCGCGCACATGGGCAACAGGCTGGACTCATCGGCCGTGGTGTCTCCCGTGGGCTCGCCGCCGCCGAACGGGTACTCGCCGAGCCACAGCCGCCACGCCTCGCTTAGCTCTGTATCCGTCAGCGACTTCAACTCGGCGGCGTTCGCCCAGCAGCAGGGAAACCTACGGGAGAAGGCGAGCGTGTCGACGCTGGCGCCCACATCGGCGGGGGCGTCTCGACCGCCCACGCGGGACACGCACATCGCCGGGGGTTCGGCGCCGATCCAGGAGGAGGAGGACGAGGAAGGGCCCGACGACAACGCGCCGCGGTTCCGTGAGCCGAGGCCGGAAGACCTGCAGGCCGTGTTCCGGATCCGGTACGCGGGCGACGTGCGGCTGCGGCTGACGGCGGAGATCCTGCTGGACTACCCGATGCCCAGCTTCGTGGGGATTCCGGTGCAGCTGAGCGTGACGGGCCTGACGTTCGATGGGGTGGGAGTGATGGCGCACATCCGTAAGAGGATACACTTCTGCTTCCTGAGCCCCGAGGACGCGGTCACGGCGGTCGGAGCGGACGATGCGGGGCCCAGCGAGCCCGGGAAGAGGTTCGGAGGGCTCCTGCAGGAGATTCAGGTGGAGAGCGAGATTGGACTGCGGGACGGCGGGAAGCAGAGTCTCAAGAACGTGGGAAAGGTGGAGAGGTTCGTGCTGGAGCAGGTGAGGAGGATATTTGAGAACGAGTTTGTGTACCCCAGCTTCTGGACATTCCTGGTTTAGACAAATTCCGGGACTGTTCATCTCGACATCTTTCACATCACTCTTCTCCGCATGGAAGCATGGTCATCAGGGTAGGGATACGGTCAATGAAAAAAAGCCAAACATCGTTACTCCATAATGGTATCTATTTGCAAAGAAAAACCTCACTTTGCAAAAGCTCGGAAAACAAATCACTATGTCAGAGTGCTCTTGAACCCCTGGTAGGCCTGCTGTATATCCATCTCGAGCTCTCTGGCCTGCTGCTCGCTCAATTCGTCCGTGGCCTTCATCTGGTTCAGCGTGATGAGCCACTGCACAATCTTGCCCCTGTTGTCGAAGTCGCGGTCTGTCACCTTGTTGACCGACTGGATGACGTCGGAGAGCAGGGGGTGCAGCTGGTCCTTGGAGAGCAGACCGAGTTTGACGGCGTCCAGGAAGGTGATGAACTCCTGCGTCGCCTCGAGAATTAGTGCGCCGCTGGTGTTACTGGCGGCGGCCGGGGCCGGGGCGGCGCTCGAGGAGGCGGTCACGGTCGTCGAGGGCATGCCGACGCGCAAGCGCTCTGTTGCGCGGGGCACTTCGAGCTATTGCAGGCGAAAGTGTCAGCGTCGGATCGATTTGCGCTGTTTCAACAGAGGAGCTGCGTAAGCGGAATAGAGCCTGGCGAAACGTACATCCCATTCCGCCTTGAACTCCTCCAGGCCCCTAAAGGCCTTTGCGACGGTCTCATCGGCCAAGATGGACTTGTATTGCTTCAGAGAACGCTCGCAGATCTCGGTGTAGTCGGCCTCGGGGATGGCATCTTTAAGGAAGGCCTTCTCGAGCTCGTCGAGGGTAACGATGATGCTGAAGATCTCGGCGAGCGAGTCTTGCAGGTCGCGCTCGGCGCGGGTGTCGGCGAGCTTCACCTCCTATCGCCATCGTCATATTAGCACGGCTGTTGGGCTGCGGGGGCGGGGCATACTGGGGCGTGGTTGCGACAGCAATGAAGTTGGGTTGCAGTACCTCATCGAGATTGATTGTTGCTGACAGTGTGCTGTTTGGGATGTAGCTATGCGGCGTCGGCGCATAGGGTTGCCGGGGCATCATCTTCGCAGCTGGATTCGAAGCGTCGCCAGCCTCATGGTCGATCGGCAGTCGTCGCCAACTTCGAGCTTTCGAGAGTGTCGCAGAGGCTCAGGGCAGGCACACCACCAACTTCCAAGACAGACGTGGGTGTGGAGCTTCCATTCCTCAGCAGCAGGCGCAGCCTCAGCTCTGGGACGTGGGGCACACTTCTGCACTAGTCCCAAAGAGGCTAATTTGCTTTCCGATAAGATCACCCCGATAAGAAAAATTTTGGCGGCAGCGAACGCTCTGCCATTGAAAGTTTCCGTGCCCACGGTCCCTGCAGCCAAAACCTCTTTCTCACCACCCCCCCAACGCAGGACCCCAATTGACCGGCTCCTCTAAACCGTTCACGATGGGTTCCTCCAAGAAGAATCTCAAGGCGACGAAGAAGTTCGAGAAGAAGCACCTGAAGGGTGTTCTCGACAAGCGCAAGGAGACGGCCAAGATCAAGCAGCGCCACCAGGTCAAGGCGAAGAAGCAGTCGAAGCGGTCCAAGGATGCCGAGTTCGAGGGACCGGCCAAGCCCAAGACCAATGGTGCTCAGAAGGACGCCAAGGTCAGCGCCATGAGCGTCGATGACTTCTTCCAAGGCGGCTTCGAGGATATCATCGACAAGGGCGGCAAGAAGGCCAACAAGAAGCTCGGCAAGCGGAAGCGCGATGCGCCGGAGGGAGACGACAACGAGGACTCGGACGACGGCAGCATGTCGGACTTCTCAGTCGAGGAGCAGCCCGTGGCGAGTGACAGCGAAGACGGCGGCGACGACGAAGACGACGACGAGACCCTCGGCATGTCCAAGGAGGCCATGGACAAGCTCGCCCAGAAGGATCCCGAGTTTTACAAGTTCCTCAAGGAGAACGACCCGGAAGCCCTCGACTTTGACGAGAACGCCGACCTGGCCGAGGTTGACGACCTGAGCGGCGGCAGCGACCAGTCCGACGACGAGCAACCGAAGAAGAAGCGCAAGAAGGATTCCAAGAAGAAGGAGGAGCCTGAAGAGGTTGTTGCCGCCGACAACGAGCTCACGCGCGAGATGGTCGCCAAGTGGAAGAAGTTGATCGAAGAGAAGCAGAGCTTGCGCGCTGCGAGACAAGTTGTCCTGGCTTTCCGTTGCGCGGCTCACCTCAACGAAGACGACGCCGACGAGGACAGAGTCCAAAGATACTCCATCTCTAGTCCCGAGGTATTCCACGACATCCTCATCGTGGCTCTCAAGCAGGTCCCTGCCGTCATCTCGCATCACCTGCCCATCAAGGAGTCGGCGTCTGGCAAGATCTACGTGCCTACGGATTCCAAGAAGTTCCACACCCTTTCCATCATGATCAAGACCTTCACTGCGTCCATCATCCACCTTCTCGGCACTCTATCCGACGATGCGACCCTTAAGCTCACCATCGGCTCATTAGAGCCTCTCGTTCCCTACCTGTTATCCTTCCGCAAGCTCCTAAAGGTTCTCATCAAGACGATCGTCAACTACTGGGCGAGACCGGCCAGCTCAGAAACCACCAAGATCACTTCCTTCCTGGTCCTGCGGAAACTGGTTGTGATTGGAGACAAGGGTATTCGCGAGACGGTTTTGAAGTCGACGTACCAGGGACTCGTATCGGGATGCAGGGCCACAAATATCAATACCATCCAGGGCATCAACCTGATGAAGAACTCTGCCGCCGAGCTGTGGGGAATTGACCAGAACGTCGGCTACACAACAGCCTTCACCTTTATCCGCCAACTCGCTATTCACCTCAGAAACAGCATTGTCAAGAAGGAGAAGGATTCCCACAAGATCATTTACAACTGGCAATATACCCACTCGCTCGACTTCTGGTCGTGCGTGCTTGCCGAGCACTGCAGTCCATTGAAGGAGGCGGAAGCGGGCAAGGAGAGCCAGCTGAAGCTCCTAATCTACCCTCTTGTGCAGGTGACCATGGGCGCGATGCGACTCATCCCCTCTTCTACATTCTTCCCTCTGCGGTTTCACCTGATCCGTTCCATTCTGCGTCTATCTCGCGCCACAAACACCTACGTCCCTCTGGCATCTGTGCTCCTCGAGGTTCTCGAATCGGCTGATATGAAGCGCTTTCCCAAGGCGTCTTCCATCAAGCCGCTCGACTTCAACATTGCCTACAAGGCGCCCAAATCGTACCACCGCACGCGTATTTACCAAGATGGCGTTTCAGAGCAGCTTGTCGAATTGTTCAGCGAGTACTTCACCATCTGGGCCAAGAGCATTGCCTTCCCCGAGTTCTCTCTGCCGGTTATCATTCAGCTCAAGCGCTGGGTTAAGCAGGCGCGCAAGATCAGCACGGGCAACAAGAACAACAAGGTCATCTCCATGATTGTGCTGCTGGTGCAGAAGCTGGAAGCCAATGCCAAGTTCATCGAGGAGAAGAGGTCCAAGGTTGAGTTTGCGCCCAAGGACAGGGCGCAGGTGGATGCCTTCCTTCGCGAGTTCGAGTGGGAGAAGACGCCGCTTGGCGCGTACGTCGTTGTGCAACGCAAGATGCGGGAGCAGAAGGCGAAGGCTCTGGAGGAGGCCAGGAAAGAGGACGAGAAGAAGCGCAAGGAGGAGGAGAAGGAGGCGCTCGGCGCGAACGCCGAAGACGACTCTGAGGAGGAATACGGCGACGAGCTGATGGATGGCGAGGATGGTGAGGACGCAGACGAAATGGACGACGACGACGATGAAGAGGATGAGGAAGTTGAGGATGACAGCGAGTAAGGATGTTGCTGTCGGACAGAATTACCGTATAAAAGTGTTTTGCGGCGCCAATTGAGGACGCTGGTGTTTAGGAATATCATGGAGGCATATGCGAATAATCAAGGAGGCTGCAACCTCGTTCCAAGCACTCTCGTTGCCATCAATTACCCAATGCCTCTTGCGTGAACGAAATATTAGCCGGAGGCGAGAGGGCATCGGTCTGAGTTGTGATGCTAAGGCTGCTTTCAGACGGAAATTGTGTTTCTTACCCAAGAATGATGCAAGAACGGTGTCTAGAAATTAGCACGGACGATGCTGACTGGAGCTCTAAACCGATAGGATTGTGGCGGTTTGAGCACACAACCTTCGGACGCGGCGGCTGGCTGCGCTCTGTGCAGCGCCGCAGCACCGGAACGGGCAATCAGCTAGGGGGGGGCCTGTCGATCCTCCTGGTGGACAGACGTCTGCCTAGATGGCCTCGAACCAACAACCACTTAACTTGACAACACCTCTCGCCTGCTACTTGTCCTCTTTCAAACTCTTATCCTCTCCCGTTTTTCTTCCACCAATTGGCGAATAAATTACATCGGCCGATTAAATAGCTCTGTTAGAAATCACCCTCAACTCGACATCCTAATCGCAAAGATCCCCTCCGCATGAAGTGAGCTTACCACCATGGCTCCCCTTGCTGCGGACCCCCGCCAGCTGCTGGTGGTCCTCAATCCGGCCCGTCGCCGGGCCTTCTACACCCTCCTTTACGATATCACAGGGTACATGCGCACCCAGCTCGAGCTCAAGGACGGCGAGTACAGCGTCTCCTCAGGCGCCGCCAGCCCCTCCATTCAGGACCGCAGTACGGCCCCGCTCTTCGTTCCGGACGCAGCTGGCCACGGCGGCCGGAACAGTCCGAGCCACCCGGACCGCGGCGGCTCCGGCGTGCACAGCGCCCAGCTCGTGGCTCTGAGGAGGGCCGCTCTGAAGCACTTTGACGAATGGCGCAAGGAAATCTTGGAAAAGGTCAAGGAAATCGCATCCGCTAGAGACGATGACAAGATTCTCGAGGCCCGCAGGAAGCGTCTCGACGAGATGGAGACGCTCAAGCGTGAGTCTCCGGGGGTGGGAGAAGATCTCATCAACTTTGGCAATGCTCCCGGGGCCGCGGTGCCCAATGAAGTCGACAAGGAGGTGGCTATTTTGCAGGAGCATTACCATCCGATTCCCAGTCGCTTCACTACCATCCCGGCCGAGGACCGAAAGGAGGTGCTCAGCTGTCTGCTGGTTCTCATTCTCTCGACGGGCAGCTACTCTGCTCATTCCAGAGTCTTGGCCTTGTACCTCACATCAGCGTTCGGGCTTCCTCTGTCAGCCCTCATCACGGAGGAGACAGAGATCGCCAAGTCTCTTGTCGAGTCTTCGACGGCGGCGGAGAACCAGAAAGAGACAATGTCTGCAGAAGCGGAGGCCGCCAAGCGTCGTCAGGAGAACCAAAAGAGTCGTTTCTGGAAAGTCGGTTTGGCTTCCGTGGCGGGCGCGGCAGTCATCGGCATCACGGGTGGTCTTGCGGCCCCGGTCGTCGCTGGCGCGATCGGTGGCATCATGGGCAGCGTCGGGCTCGGCGGTGTGGCCAGCTTCCTCGGCATCTTCTGGATGAACGGTGCACTTGTCGGCACGCTGTTCGGTGCCTTTGGCGCCAAGATGACGGGCGAGATGATGGACACCTACGCCAAGGAGGTGGAGGACTTCCGTTTCCTGCCTCTCAAGGACGAATGGGGCCAAGACTACAAGCGCGCCGATCCGGACGGCAAACAAGGCGCACGTCTACGTGTGACTATCGGCGTCAACGGGTGGCTGACGGATGAGGGCGACGTCACCAAACCGTGGAGGAGCTTGGGCGACGAATCCGAAGTGTTCGCCCTGCGGTACGAGATGAAGGCCCTTCTTGCGCTTGGCACTGAGCTGGAGGGTCTCGTCTCTTCGTATGCCTGGAACTTCGTCAAGGTGGAGATCCTCAAGCGTACTGTGCTGGCATCTCTGTGGGCCGCCCTTTGGCCTGCCTATCTCATCAGCGCTGCTACCAAGATCGACAACCCCTTTAACCTCGCTCGGAACCGTTCAGACAAAGCCGGCCGAGTCCTTGCCGACGCACTCATCGCAAAGGTGCAAGGAGAACGTCCGGTGACTTTGGTTGGCTACTCACTTGGCGCTCGTGTCATTTACTCGTGCCTAAAGTCCCTTGCCGAACGGAAAGCTTTCGGACTAGTCGACACCGTTGTGCTCATCGGCGCTCCTGTACCCTCCAACAGGGAGCATTGGCAGGTTCTTCGCTCCGTGGTGTCTGGCCGAATCGTGAACGTGTACTCCGAGACAGACTACATTCTAGGCTTCTTGTACCGGACGACGTCGCTTCAGCTGGGAATTGCGGGTCTGCAGGAGGTAAAGGATATCGACCGGGTTGAGAACCTCAACCTCAGCGAGGAAGTCAGCGGACATCTGCGCTACCCCAACTTGATCGCCAAGATCCTGACAAGGTGCGGCTTCCCCAATGTCAAGGGCGGCGGCGATGGATCGATCGAGAAGGAAGAGGATATCAAGATCACAGACGAGGAGGCGGGCTCCCAGATGGGCGAGCTGATTCAGCTTGAAGCCCTCCCAGATCCCGAGTCGGAGCCCCAACCCATCCGCTCCAAAAATGCGGCTAGGTTTCCCAACGAACTGCGCCATCCTCTGCATCCCGATCCCCCAGTCCAAAAGAAGAAGAACCCGAACCGCCACAAAGTTTCCAGAACCGGCGGTGCGACGGTTTCGCAGGCTTTTGATCCGCTGGGTGATCAGGGCAGTGATCCTCTGAACCTGAGCTCCCTGAGCCAGAACAGAAAGCAGCCAACCTCGCCTAACCATGCGGATCTTCTTAGCTTGAGCTTTTCCTCTCAAGAGAAGCCGCAACCGAGCAGCTCGAAACCATCTGACCCCCTGAACCTCGGCTCTCTCGGCCAGAAGAGCGAGCAGCGCGACGTACCTGCAATGGTAGGAACGTCAGTGGAGCCGAGGAAGGATGTTGGTGTTCCCTCGCGGCCTGTCCCTGTTCAGTCGTTCCAGAGCGACGGCGCCATAGATTCGCAACATCGGCCCGAGCTTCCCGTGCGTCCAAAGACCTTCCCCGTGCCGGTGTACGAGGAGGACTCGGACAGCGACGGCGAGAGCTTCAGGGGAATTCAGATGGTGGACAATGATGACCTTGGGGACATGACGGCGTATTCTGAACCCCTGAGGGCTGACTGAGGAGGTTGCGCATGGATGTATTATTGCAGACATAAATTTAGGAATACAGAACACTGTCGGGCAGGCGTTTTGAATGTTGTTTGTTTGGTCCGTTACTGACACCTCCTGTCCTCCTCGTAGTCGATCTTGAACGCAGAAATATGGTCAGTGTAGCAAGATAACGCGCGACCTTCACGAGTGAGACGGAAAGGCAGTGTCGAGCTCAACTCGAGGATCAAGAGCTGATTCCAGATGTGGCGTTGTGCTTTATTTACTGGACAGTAGAGACGCTCTTTATGTGTCGTAACCACATTTGCCTACGCTGTGACCATTCAACAGATATATCCAACATTACATGCTCGATGGGAGTTATCGGAGTAGGGTGGAAAAGAATGCCGTGCAACATCCAGGCCTGACAGCGGGACAGCATCCCAAACCGGATGACCTAAGCTTGAATGTCTGGGAAGCGGCCAGTTTGGTCTGGGTTCTCGCGCCGACCAGTCCGGCGCGTATTCAGAAGAGATGCGCCCTCGGGATACCTTACCCTAGAGACAAAAGAGAATGACAGATACGGGCGTCCCATTCACGTTCCAACCACGGGTAGGACATGTAACCTGCTCCGTTAACTTGTCAAGGCCCATTCCCGGCCTCGTGATCCAGGAAACTCGAATACACGACAACACGAGCAGGCTGCCCCCAAATCTCGGGTCCAGCACGAAGCATACAAGCCATTGCCGCAGAACACGGCCACCTGCGTCGCAGAGTGCAGGGACGCCCGCCTCGCCAAATACTCGGAGTCATAGAATGCGACAGACATGACACTATTGCACAGCTCGGTCGCAGGTGTGCTGGTAGCTGAGCTGCTAGGAAAGCCGAGAGAGATGGCACGACGTGAATTTTCTGGGTTCGAGGGGTGCTTGCCTATTCACGAAGCAAGAAAGTTCTCCGTCTTGGGAGCAGGGAGCAATGTACTATCTTCTGATCTCAAAAGAAGAAGACTGCTGTACGATTCTCATGCGGAGTAAGAAACGAAGACGAAAGAAATGTGTTACATGTGGCAAAAGGCTCCCGTCTACAGGCCGTAACAGCCTTTATGAGCCTCGATGACGCCGCTCACTACTGGCGCACGTAGCGTCTCTACGTTCCCGGCGATCGAAGGATTCCTGAAGAGGGATATGTATGGATCGGGCGGTCGAACAGACAGGTAAGACAACTCTTCACTACCCCGCTGACTTGAGTAGTCATGGCCAAGAAAGGCGCTGCATCACGAGACTTATGATATACGCATATCGCCGGGGTCAACACTCTCAGTGCGTAGGTAAGCCATGTCAGTTCTGATGCGAAACTTGCATTGGACAGCTTACGGTTCACATTTCGCAAAGTCACGTCGACCCAGCCGGCGCCATGACGACGGCCAAACTCTCTTGCGACCCTACTGGTTTTTCGCTGACTTTTGGGGTCGTCTGCTGTTCCCTCCAAAGTTCCGACGAAGATACGTAATCGAGCAGATGCGGGTCGGCGAAGCGGGGAGAGTTCGAGGAAGTTTCTGAGAAAGAAGGGATCTGCCAAACGTCATGGAAATATGGTTGTCTCCCCTCGAACTCTGTGCTTGGATCAAGGGTCCAACTTTTAGACAGGGTAGATGCTGCCTGGAGAGAAGCGACTGCATCGCCTCCGAGCACTTAATTGAGCCTTGATCCGGTCTGATGTTACCAAAAAGGAAGTTGAAGGGGGCAAAGAGCTGAAATGACACCTGCATGCGATCTGACGACGGAGAAGGGAAGAGGTTCTCCGCTGACAAGCGGGAACCGGCCGGAGATGTAGCGTAATGCAATCTGCCGCCGTGGCATGCAGTCCGACGGGGTTGGGTCCACGATGCAGTCGTTGACGGGTATATATCAGATTCTAAGCACATAGACAGCAGTGGCGGCGCAATTGTGCGGTTAAGCTGTACAGAATATCGATCAAGGCTCTGGGATGTTGAAGAAGAATGGAACCCGATGAGATTGCGAGTGGCCGTAAACGGGGCGGAGGAGAAAGATTTCGGCCCTCGTGCATGAAGCAGAGGCAGGGAACGGCGGGATGTTCGCAGGGATGGCGGCTCCAGCGGTCTGATTGGCTCCGAGCGAAAGGACCCCTGTTCCTGAGACGGCAGGGATCGGGGCTGTAGGGCGGCTGTCGGGGCTCAGCGCTGGACCAACAAGGCGGTCAGTCGAGAGGTCAGATGAGCCCATGGCCGGAGGGGTGTCCGGCCACCAAACCGGGCGGCATTCCAGGGGAGACGATGGCGAGTCGGCTGGTGTGTTGTCGGCTGGTTCGATGAATGGCCGGCCATGTTTGCGACGGAGGATCCTGGAGGAGTGCCGTTGGCTCGGGGGCCTTTGGGCCGTCCGTCCTCCCAGCGTGTATTCAGGTGGCCGCAGGTCTCAGTCACGGCCTCATGTGCTCGGCGTCCATCATCCCTGCAGGCTGCGGCAGTACTCTCCGCGCGGAGGAAGGGCAGGTGGCGGAGAGCAGGCGAGCCACAGCTTTAGTCAGATGGCGTTGACGTGACAGGAGCAGGAGAAGGTGAAGCGTCTGGCGGACTGCAGGCCGTTGATCTTGATAGACGCCGAGGTGCTCTGTGTGTTTCCGTCATTTCGGCCACGGCCAGGCCCCGGCGTCAGCGAGAATTGAGACGGGAGCAGATGGCATCAGCCAAGGTTGGCCGCTGGAGCGTGGGATGGGACTGACTCGGGTGGCCCCTGTGCCACGGTTGTCGGTTTTGACAGATGGGGAGGGGCCCCCCAATTTGCCTTGTTTTGACTGCTTCGCGGGTCTTTGACATCAGTAACGATGTGAAACTCGGGCGACGCGGCGGTTCAAATACGACGGGACAGGAGAAGACACCGCACCGCAGGTGAGCGGCAACGGGCAGGTGAGGCAGCGCGGCAGACGCAGCGAGCTTGTGTTCGACCGACGATCTGGGCGTTCCAGGCCATGCAAGCCGGGTGGATCTGGGACCTCGAAGTTTGCGGCAGCAAATGAAGGTGCTGGTTTTCTGGGTTAGCCTGCCTTGGGTTCCGGCATTTTGAGTCCGGTGGAGCGTGATCCAATACAATGTACGGATTGCTGGACGCTACTACCGCCGTAGCCAGACGCTGGCCTTGCCGGGTAGTAAGCAAGTAGTGAAAGGCAGGTGAGGAGGGTTGGAGGTACTTAGGGGTCCAAGTACCGAGCGCAGCGACAGAGTGCGGGGCTACATCCCGCGATGCTTCACCACCCAAGGTGCCACCTTGCTTGAGGTACATTAGGTAAGGTAGGTAGGTTGAAATGTGTCTTGAGGTAAGGTACCTACCTACCTAGGTAAGTCACCTAGGCAAGGTTCCTGGTGGACGCTCAAAAGTCAATCCCGTCCGCGCTGCCGATTGGGAAGGAACGTGCGTTCAGGCACCTCCTTGGTTTCCTTGGGTTAGGTAGGCACGGTTGAGAGGCTCGGAAGGCAGGCGAGGTGGCAGACGAGGCAGGCACCAACAGCGAGCACGGTCCAGTAATAACGAGAGATCCCGCAGAGAAGGTGCTGGTTGTTTTCTGATGGTGGTGGGCAGTGCCTGCTGTTTATTTTTGTCAGCTAAGGCATTCCCCGTCCTGCTGGTGGTCGCAATCCCAGTCCCAAGCCAGTCCGCGCCTTTTCACCGTGACCAGTGGCCAGTCAGTCCCCGTCCCTCAAGTTATCCACGCCCGAATCCCCGTCCCACGTCCCACGTCTGCGTCCCACCCGACAGGCCCACGATCACATATCCACAACCTGGATCCCCCTATCCACCCTCACAACTCACTCAGCCAGCAACTCACGCAACACACCCTCCCACCCGCCTCTCGCCGTCGCCTCCCGACTTCTTCCCGGCCACATTCTCACCCTTTTACGACTTTACTCTCCTTCAACACCCTTTCTTCGCCTCCACCGTGCCAGAAATCCGTGCACCAAGACAACAAAGGTTGGCCCAAACAAGCGAGACCGTTCTACCCTTTCAAACCCCCCTTCTTCGGACGACCTAGCGACGCCGCGACCCTTAGCTCCCTCCCGAACCCCCTCTTCACACGTCCTGACGCACAGCCAGTCGGACGACCACACAGAAAGAGGAATCGAAAAAAAGATTTACCCCCCGCCTCGCCCGGGCCGTCGCCAGCTTTCCTTCACCTCCACACTCCTCTCGATTTAGGCGTATCAGCGACACATTACCGGTCCGCCTTTCGTCTCCGAGGCCTGCCGCGAAGTCTCCCGTCGTGACCACGCCTCGTGCGCCAAACACCAAGCACAACCTCGGACTCCTTCGCTACACGCACGACCAGCACGATTCCAAAATGAAGGGACGCCCAGTCGACCAGCTCGTTTACGAGCACATGTTCCCCAAGCCTCGTGCAAGCGACCCCCAGAACTTCCACGCTCTTCTGCAGCGCAGCCTCATCCTGGAAGTTCGTCAAGAAGTCCACTCCTTCTATGGCCACCTCGACACCCAGGAAGCCAAATACCCGGGACTTGACTACTGCAACCCCATCCACCGCATTCGCCTGAGCCGCTGGACCTGGCACCGTCGCCTCTTCCGGGCCTTTGACAACCTTCGTCTAACACCCAACGAGATCGCAGGCCTGACAAAGTGGGAGGGTACGAAATGGGCCAAGGAGCGCTACGAGAAGGAGCAGGGAATCACCATCCGTGACACTGCCGGCGACGGCTTCCCCGACTGGGTTGAGCCAGAAGACCGTCCCGCTCCCCCGGTCCGCGACGCCAGATCGCAGTCAGTAGAGACGGACGATGCGACAGACCCCGGTGACGAGGATATGGACGGCGAGGAGAGCGATGGCGAGTTGCAGAGTGTCGGCTTGGAGCTGAACCAGAGACTGAGAGAGGGAGCAGCACGACGAGAGGCTGGAGATATGTCGACCGCCCTGAACGAGGAGTGGGAGCAGTGGCTGAAGAACGTTATTGAGAGCGGCGAGTTGCCGTACATTAGCCACCTGGCCCAAGGAGCAGTCGACGACACTCCCATGCCACATCCGAGCGAGATGTTGACGGCAGCTCGAGCCGGTCAGTGGCAGGAGATTCCCGACTTTCTTCACGACATCATCCGCCGCACCCTCGAGGCGCAAAATTCCAGCGGGGACGAGGATGTGGCGGCACCCCCTCGCTCAACTCCCCTCACCAACTCTACTAGCACGCGAGAGAGACGAGGCACTGACGAGCACCATATCGGCGGCATCGCGACTTGGCGACGTACCCATTCCGGTCTCCGTCTTCCTGTTGGCGACAGCGCCGCCTCCCCGACCCTGCATCGGACAGCACAGGCTCCGGGCGCGTAGGATGCCCCAGAGCCCCTTCCCGTGCGAAACCCATACGTGATGACCCCACAAGACATGCACGAGCACATGGAAAGACAATGGGCCGCCACATCGTTCAGCTACTCCCCCGACGCCATGCGAGGCTTCCAAGAAGCGCAGGTCGAGTTGGACGCCGCCGAAGCACTCCGCGTCTTCCAGCTGCCTCCTGAAGCGACTGAAGAAAGGCGAACGAGGTTGTCAAGATCCTACTCTCCCCACTCTTGAGCGGACACGTCTCAAGTTGTCTTGGAGCCAAGTTCGGCCATCCCCCTACTTGTCAGATCGAATTCCCGGCAGCCATCATCCGCATGGGTTGGGAAAAGAAAGTGTTTATTTGTCTTTTATACTAGAGTTGCTTGAGTTTTCTGGGCATAGGCAGGATCGCCGCCAAAGAGCGGCAGGTCCCATCACTCGGTTATTCCCCCGGCGTTGGACGGTTTGTGTGGATTTCTCTCTTTTCCTTTTTAGGACTTTCAAGGTCTGGGTCAGCGAGTACAAGGGCTTATGAGAAAACGAGAACGCTCTGCATTTCGGGGCTCATTTCCCCCGATGCTTCTTGTATCCAGCGGAGAAACCCCTTGGTCACAAAAGTGCTAATTTGACGATCATTCTATGAATCTTTGTGTGTGATGCGCTTGTTTTGTGTTCAAGACCGTGATAACGGTTCACCATATGCCAATCCGCTGGTATCTGTGTGACAAATGCTTCAATAAATGCCGGGCGTATGATACAATAAGAATACTGCGCCCGTCTCCCACCATCAAACGCCATTGCCTTCCAGCAGTACATTTCCAGCAATCTGCATGCCCCGCCGTCCCCATTTGATACCTATCTTCAAAAGAGCGAAAAGACAGCGCCGACCAACGCCAACTCCTGTAACCGTTCCCAAGCCACCGCCCCGTTTTGTTCTTTCATTACACTCATGAAGAAGCTGCCGAAATGTCCCGCATCCTACACGACCTCCGTCGCGGAGCTTTCCTTTTACCCTTCTATGGCTCGAGGTGAGACCACTCGGGGATGGCCTTGATCTGCTGCCACATGTACTTCTCCAGCTTGTTGGCGCTCTTCGCGTAGGGCGTTGACTCGTTGTTGTACTTGCGACAGTTGTCGAAGATGAGCTTGGCGTCGCGGATGAAGTCCTCAGGCGTCGCGTATTGGTCGGCCTCGAGCTTAGTCTCCATGGTGCTGAGGTCCATGGGCTCCTTGATAACCTCATAGTAGTCGGCGACGTCGTCTTTGTTGACGGGGACAAGGAAAGGCCAGGCAGACTGGTGGTTTTGCAGGTCGTTGAGGAGGTGCAGCAGCTGGTTGTAATTTGGCCCGTGGCGGGGTTGCCGGGCGAGCTCGTCCATGTCCGGAGACCAGCCAGATGCGCGGATGGCGTCGATGCTGAGCGGATCAATGGGCTTCGCGCCGCTCTTCCACTCTTTGGGAGGGGCATGGACTATGTGAGACTTGGAGTACGCGCGGATCTTGGCCTGTACACACTCCTTCTGCTTCAATAACATGCGGCCCATCTCGAGATATCGAACACGCGGTAGCATGGAGCACTGCATGATGGTACCGCCCTCGTAATCTTTGATGTATCCCATCCACACGCTCTTGTCAAGGGTGATCTCCTTAGTAAAACCTTGCTTCTTGAAGTATCCAATGGCGTAGTTGTCGGCGTAGGTGAGGAAGTGCATCACGTCGCTCGTGGCCTTGACGTAGTCCTTGAGGTGTGACATTAAATGCGCACCGTAACCTTTGACCTGTTGGTCGGAGCTGATGGCACAGAAGACGATTTCGGCGAACTGGCGGCCCTTGAAGGGTCGGTAAGTAATGCCACCGACGACCTCGAGGGGCTTCTTGACGATCGCGATAGACAAGTGGGTCCGGTCGTAGACAAGACGCGCAATGTAGTCCTTGGGCATTTTGGGCAGCTGCTTTTGGAAGATGCATTTCAGACCGGTAAGAATGATGAGGGATTCGCGCTCGTTATCGTTATTGACCACGCGGAACTCGATCTCGCCGGTGCGCTCTTCGATGACGGCGGGCTGCGCGGATGCATGGTTAGCTAGCGGGTCTGTATGTTGGGCAGGTTGGGTCGCGACATGCGCCTCAACGCAACTGTGTCGCAAAGGAGCATGCATGGACGTACCTTCTCGGGGAACGGAATAGGCTTCATTGCGGGCTTCTTTTCTGGCTCTGCCGACTCGTTGTGCTTGACCCTTTTGGTCGCGGTGGGCGAGGACGGGTCGTCCTCAGCCTTGCGCTTCGCGTCTGGTGGATCGCGTAAGAAGGCTGCTCATCATCTCAGAGTGGCAGACAACATGCGACTTACTTTCTTCCTTCATCTTGGCCTCAATCGCGAGCCTTTACAGGCCTTTTTCGATGGACCGTGTCGATGGATGATGTCGTGATGCCTGGACGGTTGATGACATGCTGCGCTAGGCTTTGCTATTTCTCCGTGGCCGATGCGGACCAGGTGGGGGCGATGTGCAGGGGAAGGTGGGATGGCGCTAAGCCGTTTTGGTTCAGGCCACAACTCCTAGTGGGACCTGGAGCTTAGAACACGTTTGGGGAAGCTGCACCCTTCGTGATCTTCCAGCACGTCGCCAGCACCCTCCGGATACTATCAACTCTCCAAATTTCGTGTGCCCAGAGCAACAGTCTGGCCGCTTTCGTCAGCATTCAAATATCAATCGCACCTCGACCGAAACCTCACTATCCTCTCTCGACTAGCAGATGGACTCCTCGCTGCCTGAGGTCTGGCAAGCTGCTGCTAGCACGCCGTTCCACCCTGCTGTTGGCAAGGACTCACAATTCTTTATTGCGTTCCTTCTCCTCCTTGTTGGCATTGCGATTACGGGCGTTTTTGCACTGAGTAAGCTTTTTTCCGCCGTTTGTGTCGCAACGCCCATAGCCTAACCTCCTCTATAGACCGATCCTTCCTCAACATCCCCGCCCTGGGTGTACCTGCTTCGGCTGCCATTGCGTGGGTATCCCCTCTTCGACCTTCTTCGAATATTCTCTGACGATTAATTTCTACAGATTCGGAACGGTGTACATGTTCTGCGCGGTCGGAGTCTACGTCTAAGATACCCCAAGAGTTTTTCAAGTCGGCGGCGGCGGCGACATTGTACTTTAGAAGCAACCAAGAAGACCTTCCATATCACCTTTCTCCGCACTTCAGGTGACCCTACAAAGTTCGGCTTCTTCACCGGAAGCAATGTCGGGAGCAGTTTCTCAGCCCGGAACGGCGGCGCCCCAGCCTCTCTTCCGCGCCGTGACCGGCTCGACGAAGCCGCTGTCCCAACTGCTCAGAACGATCCACTTCAGCAACAAAGTTCACGTGCAGCTTCAAGAGGACGGAATCAGATTTGCCGCCGACTACTCCAGGGTTATGCAAGGCAAGTCGGGCGGCTGGTGCTCGTGGTGGGCTGGATGATGACGATGTTCTAGGTACCGCGTTTCTCGACAAGAAGCTCTTTACCTCCTACTCTCTTAATATCGATGATCAGGAGCAAGGCTCGCAGCCAAACCTCCCGAATTTCCAAATCACTCTCGGATCTCTCCTCGACACGCTCTCAATCTTCGGAACTATCGACCTCGCAACGCGCGCCTTGAAATCTGAGCACGACTCGCATCGCAGCAACATCCATAATTACCGCCCAGATGCGTTTAGTAACCAAGCTCTGGGAATTGGAGGTACATGCAGCCTAGTCTACACCGAAGATGGCGGCCAATTCGATATCCTCATTGAGGAAGGAACCATCAAGACCAACGCGAGCTTAACTACCTATCTGCCGGAGATCCCAGAGGAGATTCCCTTCGATCGAGAGAACCTTTCTTTCAAGATTATCATGCAGGCGCGCTACCTTCTGGATGCGCTGGCTGAGCTGGCGCCCACTGGGCCTGCCCGCCTTACTATTACAGCCTCGAAGAGCACGCCCTACCTTACCCTTTCCGGCACAGGCGACCTGGGCTCCTCTAGCGTGAACTTCGCGAAGGGACGCGACCTGCTAGAGACTTTCTCGATCCAGGAGGACTGGACGCAGACTTACAGATTTGACATGATCAAGTACTCCAGCGAGGCGATGCGGATCGCGAGCAAGATCAGCTTCCGAGGCGACAGCCAGGGCGTCTTGAGCCTGCAGTTTATGGTGGAGCAAGAGAACGGAGGAGTCAGCTTTTTGGACTTTCGGTTTGTACCTTACATTGCGCACGATGAAGACGAGGATGCGGATTCGGTGGGTACGGACGAGTGAGCTGAGCAGCTCGGCGCCGACTTGACGATCCAATGCCGATGGAAGCTCCGAAGGACAATTAGCTCGACAGGTGGTTTCCCCGATTCTTCATAGACCATGCTTTCGAATTCAAGATCCTCTACATAGCCCCGGCGATATGTGGTTGTCCCTTCCGCTTCCGTCGAGCCCAACAATGAACCGTGCTCCCCAGTTCCCGATTTTAGAGCGAACAATGTGCGCGGCTAACCTTTCCACGAAGAACTTGGCTTTGAGTCCGCAGAACGCCCCCCGGGAATGACAGCTCTGGCCTGTCAACAAAGTGGCCCGGGCTTCTGTCAAGCGCGAGCTTGATCACTCGCCCGATTTATCATCGCGGCAAGAATCTGCACATCGGCTGGAGAATGACGTGTCTGGCAACTAGCGGACGTCCATTCCAAGAGCAGCATTCCTGCGCCATCAGCCCAAAGCCCCGAGGAGCGGACAGGACCGGGGCTTTTTCTGGTTGGTTGACAGCCACGGCAGGTCTACACAAGTCTGCCACGAAGTGGGCTGTGGCGATGAGGGGAAGAGAGGGGAATGCGAGGAATTCTTGTTCGCAAACGGCAAGGGCGTTGACGAGGCGTTGAGCGGACCTTGTTGATGTCTCGGTGGTTTAAAAAAATTTGACGGGAGATTGCGGGCCATCCGGCTGGAATCCAGCTCCGCCGACTGGCAACGCCTTCTCTCTTGTCCGCTTCTCTGTGGATGGCTGTCCGCCTCTCGCTCGGAGAGGCGGCAGATATATCTCTCGTCTGTTTGCGGAAGGACGCCTGGCCCGTTCCCCTCCCGCCCTCTGCCTCTTGCGGACATAGCATCGTGAACCGGCCCTGACTAGACTCTTTCCTCTTTTTCGCTTCGATATCGGACTGTAGACCTTTAGACTTTTTTGCTTACACTCAGCCTCGTCTTTCCTTTGACTCCATCTGGGTCTATCGGCAACTCAATTCAGCCAGTTCGACTCACTCTCGCGTGCTCTCTTTTGTCAACCATCGCAACGACATCGTTGAATCTTTCGAGTTATAAAGCCAGGGTCTCATCCACCCTGTCAATCATTCCCCTTCTCATCATCAGCATCAATCATCTCTCACAACAACTACAACAACAATCACCACCACCCGCTCAACAGCATCTCCAACAACAAAAGTCACTCGACTTCTTCACCCCAACCTCACCTTCAAGATGAACACTTCCACTTCCTCCGGCATCGTCGACTACTCCTTCCCCATGTGGTCCAAGAAGCACGTCGGCAGCTGGCTCGATGCCTTCAAGCCCCGCCGCGGATCGCGTGGCTCTGTCTCCTCATCCTCCTCGGGCTCCTCCTCTGCCTCTTCATCGAGGAAAACCAGCCGCAGCTCGTCCCTCTCCTCGCTCTTCTCCAAGAGCACCGTCGAGGAGCAGGAGCGCCTCATGCCCGAGGAGCCGGTGCAGAGGACGCCCTACGTCCCCAAGTACGCGGCCAAGTCATTCATGAAGACGACAACCACCCACGAGATCCGCATCAACAGCGAGATCTTGTGAGGAACGCAAAGAAACCGACGAAGAAAACCAACCAACGCAACTTAATACCACCAACCAACCAATACGATACCCGGAGAGGTCAATGTTCGCAAAGGACGTTGAACAACTCTCCATCCATCAACAACCACATATTCCCTTGGTCAAAACTCCAAAAACACCAGAAAGAAAGAAAAAAACATTCTATTCGAGGAGCTCCCATTTTTGTCGACGCGGTTAGATGCAGTCATCATTGCGGCGCTTGTTGCCTCGTCGCTTGACGAGGGCAGGGATAGTACATGGGCAAAGGCAGACTTTTGGCAACTGGGAAAGGGGGCAGATCTCTATAGAAAGAGATGTTTCTATCCTTAAGCAGTAGTCAAGGAGATGGCCATTTTGGGTTGGGATCTGGGCAAGGAGGATGATAATTGGAACTTGATAGCAGTAGGAGGCACCGGCACCCCGGGCCGTTGAGAGATATCAATAACATTAGTCTTCAAACGCACTTGCCGATGCTACGCTGCCTTCCCGTGCTTACTCACAGGCGAGCGCTTGAAGCCTGCGACGCCCGAGCCCCAAGGTCTGATTTGGAATGGATATAGTATAGCAGAATATCGGGCAGGGGTGTCTTTGCGAGAAGTTCGGGGAGGAATATGGACAAGGGCCAGGCGTGGGATATATCCAGATCTCGCGACGGAGTGGGGGATCACGCAGCCCGACGCCGGCAGACGTGCGAGAGAGAGCCGCTTCGGGTCCGCGGACGTACGGACGTATTCTCCTTCGTACAGTTTAATTACTGGTCGAGATATCCGATCTTGCCGAGAAAGGCCCGTCTCAGATCAAGACCATATCTATCCGTATCATGTCTGGGAAGAAAAAACAGTGCCGTGAGCATCGCGTGATGCCAAGGACGGTTCGTGTCGGTCAGTACGTGCGTACAGCACCGAGGAGTCGAGGACGATGGGCAGCAGACCGCGAGGCCGTTCCAAACCACCGAGACACGCATTTTACGTGAGAGAAAAAAGGATGGAAAAAGCAAATCTGGAAAGACTTTCAGAGCTGGATCGCCCAATGTGTCTCAGTCCCCAATGCGAAGCGTGGAGTAAGATGGAGTGGCACTGTGAGTGGGAATTGCGCGGCAGTAGCTAGCAGCAGCAGCGGCAGCAGCAGCAGGGGGCTGGCTCATTGGGCGGTGCCGCGGACAGGGGTTGCGGCGCCGAGGTTCCATTGAACAGGTCCGAAACAGAAGGCGAACGGCGAAGGCGGCGTCTGGGCAACGGACATTGCAGAGTGCTGTCCGGATTGAGCGCGCGTTGCCATGCGATCCGGGAGAGGAGGGTCTTGACTGACATGACATCGGCCGGGCGCGACAACCCTGGCGACGATCGCATGGCTGAAGCTCATGGGGGCACGCGAATTGGGTCATGGCAGGCGAGAGGCCGAGAGCACAATGGAAAGGATGGACTGATAAGGAGGCATGGAGGGCGTCGTGGAGATCGGGGTGAAACAGGCAAATTTGAGGATTTGAAGAGTTTGTGTTGAAGAAAAAAGCAAACGAGTTGGCCTTTGTCATGAATCCTTCTGTCGCGGTTGGCTGGCGCGAATGATTGTCTCTGCCAGCCTGCCAGGGCAGGAGATTCGAGAAGACTGCACGTGTATCATGGGCCTCACAGGGCAGGAACTGGTGCTCCTCGCCCCCGAACCCCCGCCCCGCCCGCTAGCTCGGGGCACAAAGACACTGTTCCTGCAAGGGCCAGGCACACTCACCCGGCCACCACGAGGCACAACGGCAGGGCAGGAAGCAGGAGCCCCAGGACAGCCGAGAGCACGACGTCAGCTGGCGGGCAGCTGTGGGGGCAGACACTCGCAGCTGCCAAGTCGACTCGCCTTATCCGCAACACGGAGATGAACCTTACAGCTCAGGTACGGTATGGCACTGCACCTACTGGGCGACCAGCAAGAAAACCCCCCCAACACGAGGCGACGCTCAGCCTTTGCTTCTTCACCAACAGCAACCAACCAATGAAGCCAACGACAGCCCATCCTCAACGTCACCGGGCATACCCCCAAACCCAGCTGTTGCTTTTACGGCCGACGGGGAAGCGCATTCCACCGCCGCGCCTGCCACCGCCTTTCTTTCATCGCGGACCAGAGGACCACCACTTCTCGCCGCCCGTCCTCTCGTTGCCCAAGGCCAAGGCAGGCCAGAACGGGCGAGTAGTGGCTCCATTTGGGAGGGCATCGTGGGTGCTTGGGTGTGAAACAGCCCCCCGTCTTCTCTTCGAGTCTTGACTCTTGACTCTTTGATTTTTTTCCCAGTCCCAGGTCGCGTCATCGGCAAGGTGCATGAGTATGCCGCCAAAGACACCAATCTTTCCTCCCAAGACGCCGCTGCCCAGCAGTCGTCTCGCTTCCTACCCCTCCTTCTGTACTAGAGGCTCTGCAACTGCCTGCCTGGGTCCGTTGCGGAGGGCACAGGAAGCAGGGCTGATGAATCGGTTTGATTGACACTAGCACGTCTGGGTTTGTCTCTCTGCTTGTTCTTGTTAACCCTGCCTGGTCTCTTCGACAAGCGCGTGGGAGACGAGACAGGTGGTGGTGGTGTTGCTGCTGCTGCTGCTGCTGCGGTGATCCCTGTCGCTTGCCTACCCTGAACTAACGTTACGTGCATGTTGATCCGGGAACAATCAATCGCCCATTGACAGATTGCAGCAAGTTGCTGCTGTCTTGACCGCACGCCGAGCAAGTGCTGGCCGCTCGTTGAGGACGACACTCGGCAGTTGGACGTGTCAATCTGTCATTCATGTCATTCAGAGGCACTTGCGCTCGTCAGAAGTTACCGCACTTGGTTACGTACATGTGTTGCCTCTGCAGTCTTTGAGATTGCCGCATCGCCAGTCGTCACCAAGACCAAGCAAGGGGACGGCCCGGGTCCATGGCTCTCTCTGGGGCCTGTCGCTGTTTCGACGGCCTGCCTCCATGGAGATGCCTGTTCTCTGCGCGCAACCTGTGCCCATGGTCGGGTCCTTGTCGACTCTCCTTGTCGACTCGTGTCTCCCCTGCCTCGACCCTCGCGAGTCCTCGACGACGGGCTGGCGGCGAGTCCAAGTCCGTGCCAGGGAGACGGGCCGGATGGGATCCCACTGGTCGCTCGCCTATGCACGTCGCCGCCTGCGTCGTCGTACGGGCGAGGAATTCCATCGAGTCGCATCTCTCAGTTGCGCATGCAGCTGACCGATGGTTACTCCCTCAGTGCGACCTCCGCCTCCAATGGCCGCGGCGAAGCTGACCCGGTGCTGGTTCCATCGTTTGCGTCGGCCGTCGTGGTCCATATTGCTCGACAGCTGCGACGGCGCGGCGCCTGGCAACCTCCATAAGGCTGACTGCACAATATCTCTGGGGTCGGGGGGCCAGAACCACGGTAGAGGCGAGTCGACGAGGGTGACAAACTCAACAACAGGGCAATATGGAATTCATCTGTCCGCAACGTCCACATCCCACGCTGGAAAGGCCGGCGATGAACGCATGCAATGTCACCCTCCACTGGGGCCGGGGGGGGGGGGGGGGGGGGGGGGGGGGGGGGGGGGGGGGGGGGGGGGGGGGGGGGGGGGGGCGGGTA
>JAOWMA010000092.1:104550-160203 GCA_025962755.1 Colletotrichum tropicicola
CGGAAATATTTAATTTATCTGGCCCCACCCCACAAACCCCCCGCGGTTAAGGCGGGGGATTAACGCATGCATTTCAACCCCCCCCCGGGGCCCCCCCCCCCCCCCCCCCCCCCCCCCGACGACAGTCTCCCGCCCCCCCTTCCGCATCCAAGGCACTCTTCGACAGAGCGCAATGGGCCAGTAATAGCATCCTGCCGGCGGAGACAGCCAATAGGCGCTACAAAAATAACGAGGAGCCGGGAGTCGAGCACATCCACCCCAGACCGAAGGACAAGACACGAACCCCTACAGTCTCCGCCCTCGTGTACCTGGTTTGCCTGCACGACCCGACAGGGATCAGGTTGGCTTCTTGCACCGCCGCAACTTGCACCGCACCGCACCACACACACACAACCACCCTCCGTCTGCCATGGATGGTCGGATCTGCCCATCCAACCTGCCATTCTTACTGACTAACCCACCCAACTTCACTCGACACACACTGTACCCGTACGGACCTGGACCACCATCAGCTGGCCCATCATGGCCCCGACTCGCTTGCTTTTATTTGTCCTACGTGCAGATCGAGAACCACATACATACTGCCAACCCTCGGCCTCTGTCCTTCGTCCCGGATGGCCTCCCTCCCTCTTTTCTCTTTGTTCTGCCCTTCCCTTGGTGGTGCATTTCCTTATCAGTCACGTCACTTGTAAAGGCCCCCAAGAGACCCGTCCCCCTTCGTCTTCTCATATATGTCATGTACCCCTACTGTCTCCGACCTGCTGCATGATCCCCTTTGTACGCCCAACATTCCATCAGGATGTCTCGGTCGAGCTTCAGCATCCGGAGACTCATCTCTCCTCGCCGCTCTCAGACCGTCGATGAGCGCCGTCACTCGGACGACTCGACGGCCAGCGAAGACTTATCCATCTTCAAGTCCCGACGCCAGCAGCAAAAGTCCCAGTCATGGGCGCCTTCCAGGCGTCCGTTCGACGCCAAGGCCAGCAGGCCGTTGAGGGATGATACCCTCGTACGAAGCACACAAAGCATCAAGAGGATGCCGAGTGAAGCCATCCCCTTGCTTGATGGGTCACCACACTCGTGCGCAAGTTCTTTGTACGGCAGCGACGGTCATACGGATACAGCCTCAACGAATAGCGGAGATGGCGCCCTTTATTCACCTCGAGTGCCAGACCGGCCCTCTCGATCCTCAGCACCAAAGCGTCTTGCGGAACGCCGGCACCTCTGCATTGGTCCTGTGCAGACAAAACAAGGCACCATGCCCAGAAAACCCTCGACAGAAGCCGAACTCAAGGCTCTCGAGGCTGGCCATACAGACCTGTCGGAACACCCGGCGCTCAGAGTAACGCCGACTCCGCCAGCAACCCCAGAAGAAAAAGGTTTGGAGAGTTGGTCACTGAATGTCCAACAACTCATCCGAGAAACCGACGAAGCTTTCAAGGCTGTTGGTTCGGCCATCGAGGACGCAAAGATTGCCGTCTCATCCTTCCCAATGTCTCCCGAGTCCAGTTACAATCCTCTCTCGCCACCCCCTAGTGCTTCTAGGCGGGAATCGCCTCTCCCATGGTTGAGGAAATCAAGCTCTACGAATTGCACTCCGCCACTGCCTCCCCCGACTCGCGCATTTTCGGGATCATTGGCAGCGAGACCGAGACGAAAGAAGTCGAAGAAGACCAAGCGTAACAAGACCAGGTCCAAGAAGAGCGCCCGCTGGCAGCTAGGAGAAGACGTTGCTGAAATTCTCAGCGGGCAGTTCTTCCGTAAGATGGAAGTCAACGAGCTGCTCAGTCCGGATCATCTCCGGGCGTTGAAGGCTGGCCGTGAGGCTCAGGCCCAACTCCGAATCTCGAGCGACACCATGAGGACTGCCAGCACCGATGGCAGCGAGACGCCTGTCGAGCCCTTCCATCTCGAGGACCTTTCTTCCCGGATCGGCGCAGCCGGGGTCAACGTCATGGGCGCACCCCATGACATGACATCCCCGGCCCTCGAACCAGGCGTGCGACTGAGTGTCTCTATAGAGAGGTCGCTGCGGCGAAAGCCGTTGACTGTCGCAGCCAACGATGGCGCTGAGGCGGGAGAGCCAACGGAGACCGACGATTTGAACGTCCCACCTCCCCCTGCGAAGAATCCTTTGAGGTTTGCCCCCCGGCCACAGGCACCGCTGCTGCCGACTATTCCCGAAGTCTTCATCACGACGCCAGACACTGTGGTGTCTTCCACGAACACGACACAGAAACAACCAGGGCGCAGCTTCGCGCCCGTGGATGAGGACGACTTCGTCCTCTTTCAATCAACTAACTACACATTCAACCACCCTTACTTCCGACAGGGACCGATCCGATTCCCCAAGTCAGAAGTCGTCAAGGGAATGAAGATTGACCCAGACGATACCCTGGACTGGACCGCATTCCAGATGGCCATCCTAGGCGGGGCGGGAGACCTCTTCTCAGACCCATCGGACTTTTCCCAACGGTCAGAAGTTGAAGAGATGGATGATCTCGTCGAGTGGTTCGAGGATTTTGGCTTCGAGCACCACGGTCTGCTGATCCCTGCCTCTGACAGCGACGGCGCTGCGAGTCCTGCCAGCACTGCCAGCACCACCAGCACCACCAGCACCGCTGACTATTCGCCAATGTCGTCCGTCGCAACGGATATTGACCTGCCCATCCCGGTAGAGTTCGAGCACCCCAGCGGATTCTGGAACGAGGGCGACTTCGACACGTCCAAGTTCCTCACCAAGGGATGCAACATCCGGCGGTGGACGATGGAGGGCCACCCAAGGCGGCACAACCGCGAGAGCATCGACAGCCTGCCACCCAGTCCGATGATGGAACTCGTTATGATGAGGGGCTCAGACGGTGAGCCGGAGATGGTGCCCATGGGGTACAATCTAGGACACGATCTTGGGGACTTTCTCCGATGGGAGGCTGAGAACGTTTATGCTATGGGGGTATACTGAGAGTACACGCTGATATGATGGGATGACATGAGTATGAATGATAAGATACAAACGGCAGAATAAGATCGAGTTTATCGGTAATGCGATTTCATCGCCCAAACGTGAGGCCTT
This sequence comes from Colletotrichum tropicicola, assembly GCA_025962755.1. Lineage (NCBI taxonomy): Eukaryota > Fungi > Ascomycota > Sordariomycetes > Glomerellales > Glomerellaceae > Colletotrichum > Colletotrichum tropicicola. The sequence goes on from JAOWMA010000092.1 coordinate 107,624, forward strand.
GTCCGTGTAAATGCGCCACTTCTTTCATCTCATCTGTGGATCACTTGAACGGAGCCACTTCCGAAGTTTCACTGCTTAGTTACTCGACAACAACAGCACAACAGCACCAGAGTCTGAAAATCACAGGTGACAAAATTTCGATGTGGCAGGCATCATGAGTTCACTAGGTCACCTGGGGCTAACCGGGTTTCCACGTCCAGCGTACAGTGATTGCCCAGACACCGGAGCACTGTGCCTGCAACGGCCCCCATTGGGCGAACTCACCGGAGACCTCATCAGCTCAATCGCCAGCCGTCTGCACCCACCCCACCACGGATCGCCCCGGCAAGACCCGCCCACCACCACCACCACCCACCACCAGGGTGTCATCCACTCACTGATTGCAGCGGCCGGTGCTGTTTTTTTGAACCAACCGCGCAAAAGCAGAACCAACAAAAACAACGACCAACGTCAGCTCCGCCACAAAATATCGTTACCTCATTGCATCACAGCAACCCTCCCCTCCCCGCCCCCGCTGCTGAAGACAAGAGAGGAAATACTGCAGTTCGCGGCCGCATCTTGGACCTTATCCTGCAACCGCCCGCCCGCGCCGCTTCTTCACAGCACGGCGACCCGAACCAGAGATATTGGATCCGGAACCTGGTAGGGGGGCCGGGCCTGGCTGAGCGCAAACTCACCACACTATTCACTCAGCCAACCTGTCGGCGGCAAACGTCGATTGCCTGGATTCGCCCGAGGCACACTGCCCGCTGCCACTCACGCTCATCTTGGATCATCGCCACCAACGACACGGTCATAGGCTCCCGCATTGGGGGAAAACGCAGCTCATCACTACTGATATCGCCGTATCGCAGTGGGGTCTCTGGAGATCGCGCGCATTTCTGATCTCATCGCCTTGGCTTGCACCTGAGCAACCATCCACCCACACACTCTCACACGCACACGCTCTCATCCAACTCGAGCGAGGCCTACCCTCCTCTACGATCCATCCGCCATGCTCCGCCGCCCCGCAACGACACTCGCCATAACGGCCGAGGACATCGCGGCCTACGAAGACCGCCGCGCGCGGGAGGCGATGCTCCGCGAGAGACAGGTCCTGATGCAGGCGCAGCAGCAGCAGCAGCAACAACAGGAACAGCACCAGCGCGTCCTCCAGCAGCAGCAGCAGCAGCAGCAGCAAGGGGATCTCTCTTCTCCGCAACGCGGCGGCCACACGCCCGCTCAGATCCAGCAGATGCAACAGATGCAACAGGCGGGCGCGCGGTACCAGCAGCAAGACGCGGACATGACGGCCGAGGACCTGCAGGACTATGAGGAGCAGCAGCAGGAGATTCTCCGGAGGCAGCAGGAGATGATGAGGGCGCAGAGAGGGCAGCAGCAACAGCAGATGCAGCAGCGGGCCGGGATGCAGACGACGCCGACGCCCGGTGACGGTGGGCGCGGGGGACGAAGTCGGGAAGAGCGGATTGGCGTCGGTCGACGTGGGCGGTAGGCGTTTTTTCCCCGTTCTCTCATTTCCTTGTTCGGTCGGTGGTTGGGTGTTGGTTGCGACCACGGACTGGGGTGGCTGGCTTCTTCTTGGTGTTGGTGGAGGTTTTGTTGGATTTGATTTGCGGTTGGGTTGGGTTCTACTAGTCGCTGTTGGATCACAGGTCACCGAGGAGACGAGCGATGATGAAATCCATGCAAATGTCAAGGATCAATCAAGTCTTCTTTTTCTCCAACAACCCGAGTTCATCTGTAAATCCCATGCGAGGTCGTCTCAACGTGCTGTCTCGAAAACCGAAGCCGAGCCAATTTCGTCATGTCGTGTCCCCAAGTCGTCTAGAATACAAGGATCGTGTGGCCGGTTCTCCCCCCCCCCAACCCCTCTCCATCGGGAAAAAAATCTCAAAGCGCTCCGCGATATATCGACAGTGAAGAGGAAAAAGCAAGACACCAACGCTTGATTAAGAAGACACAACTCAAAAACATCCCTGCGAAACAACAGGAAGACAACAGTCTGGTCTCGTCTTCCGTGCCAGGAAAAAACGCACCCCCGCCCAGCCCAACACCCCGGGGGAGACGGTACCTCCAGAGGACGCCCCTCCAATACTCACCACACCCCATGCCCATATTGTGACGCGCGAAAGAATTTCGTACAGGAAGGAAATGAAGGAACGTGAGATCGCTGACTCCGGAAGTATATATCACGAAATGAAAAAACACGGAATCTTGCACAGATTCAGAAGGAGTACCTGGCCCGTCAAACCGGGATGGCGTTCAAGATACTCGAGCCATTCGAGGGCGACTGCACGCCGCCCTTGCGATCTCGCTCAATCTCCTTCGAAGGAGACGAGTTATCTTGCATCTGTACGTAGTCAGTCGAGTGCAACGACATCATCGGTTATCACGGCAACTCACGTTGAGAAAGACGTTGGCTTGTTTGATCCCGGCAATGTCTGCCAGGTATTTGAGGCGGCCCCTCAAGAACCGCTTCTGCCTCGGGGACGCAAAGTCGCTATTGTAGGCTGTGACCAGGGGCCAAAGAATCATCAGCCCCGCGGCCCCCTTCAACGGGTCGTCCGGCTTCGTGTTGCCGCAAGGGAACTGCGCCACGACGACGCCGTACCCGTTCCACTTGCAAAAGAAGGGGGCCGAAGAAATCGTGTCCTCGATGCGCAAGATCGCCGAGCGCTTCAGCTCTTCGTACTCCTCTCCCATGCGGTAGTCGTCGGGTGACACGAGCCAAGCCATGCACCGGAGGATGGTTGTCGTCAGCATGAGATGGCAGCACCACGTGGCCACGTGGAGGATGGCGAGGGGCAGGTTGAAGAACCCGTACACGGGGCCGGCAAACGTCGGTGCGGTGTCGAGCTCGTCGTCTGAGCGCTCAACCACCCACTCGACCGTGTCCACCTTCCACTGCGGGCTGGGGTCGTTGTTGAGCTTTCGGAACTTGGCCTCGAGGGCTTGCGCGCGCTTGAGGGCGTCGAGGACTTTTTGGATCGTCTCGGGCTTTCGGTCACCGGCACCTAGAAGGCGGTCGACGTCCTGCCTGATTTGGCTGCTTTGGATGTCCATGCCGGCGATCGCGTGCTGCATGCGGCCGCGGCATTCGTGGTGCAGTAGCCAAGTGAACTCGGCTACCTCTTTGGAGTTCGGCAAGCAGTGAATGGAGAGACACTGGTTTCGTGTGATTGCGAACATCTCTTCACCCTCGGGCGTCTCGAGGCCCTTCTGTCCTCTGAGCTTCACCATGATGGCCGCACCCTTCATGTGGTTGGTATACTCTGCAATAGAGTCCCGAGAAGAGGTCAGTATCTAATGAGACATTAGCCAAGTGCTCATTGGCGCAACTTGTCGAGAGCAAATCACCTCGTAAAACGCTAGCAACAGTACTGCCCCGAGTGTCTGGTCGTTCTTCACTTCTTCCGGATCCATAATGGCTTTGTTGACGGCCCGCACAGCCCTGAGGTAATGATTTTGCGCATGAAAAATGGCAGAACTGGCGTTGACGGTTCGCCGACTTGCCAGCGCGGCCAACGAAACGGCCTTGTAAGCCTGCGAAAGACACTTTGAAACGTTGGGCCGGCTCAAGAATCGGGGCAGGAAGCGGTAGTAGCCTCTGGCCGTGGGTGTGAAGGGCACGATGATGAATTCTGAGAGAAAATAACAAGAGGCCTGCTCGTCGAGTGAGTCGAACATGGACGCAGGAATGTCTTCGTCTTCGGTTGCGTCATCGTCGTTGCGGAACGGAAAGGCCTTTGGATTCGAGTAGTCGAACGTCTTGTACTTCGGACCGGCCACCGACGTCAAGCACTGCTTATTGCAAACCGGCGAGAGATCTTTCCTCTCATCTTCGGAACTGTCCTCCCCTCTCGACTTCTTGAATCTCTTGATCGTTGCCTCGGTCTCGTCGCGGATGTTGGCTTCAAAAGGATCGCGATAGCCCGGACATTGACGCCTAGACTTTTTGCATCTCATGCAGAACGGCTTGGCCTCGTCACACTTGATTCTCCTGGCCCTGCACAACTTGCAGCCACCAGACGGCTTTCCTGTGTTCACCATGATTGTAGTAGTATGCGCCGGGCATGCAAGGCAATGTTGTTTGTGTAACGACGCGAAAGGAGCACATTCCGGAAAGGTGGGAGGGGCCGAGCTCTTTTTCACAAGACTCGGTTCCGAGAAGTCCAGGGGAGCAGCTTCCGAGGCCAACCTTTCAAGCCTAGACCACGAGACGAGCGCCGGAAGACGAAGCGGGCGGGAGTGTTAGAACACCACTATGTCATAGCGACGAACTGCAAGCAACGTTGTGTGCGTTCGGCGTCTAGGGCTGGTTATTACAAGCCCAATGCCTGGTAAGCTGAAGAGCAACGGATGGGCTGGATCATCGATGGGACGCTCTGCGAAACTCTGTAGCATCAGTTCGACGGGGGAGCGAATGGCACAGCTCCAAACGATCGAACGGGATCGCACCGTTGGTGAAGGGCGATCTTGGGTGGTCTGAGCTGTATACTTCCTTGTCTGGTCTTCCCGAAGGTTTGTTTCATGCGCCGCTAAGCCCTGACGAGCGCGGACTGCATTGATCAAGGGTGGTCCCATCGGCTCGTGCGCAGATCGTTTGAGACGGCAAACAAAAGGTACCGGAAGAGGCCAACAACGGCCACGATCCTGGTGTCGATCATCGAGGGAAGAACCCGGCTCCTCGGCAAGCCGGTCGATGGATGGCACCTCAGACAGGTGTCAGCGTAAGTGTGTGTAGGCTCTTGCCATCGCGTTGGTGGCCTCGCAATACATTTTTCTTGATTACTGTCCAAAAGTTTGCCTGCCGAGCCACTAGAAAGTCAGCTTGTGTCTTCCTGGTCCAAACATTCAAACACAAGTGGTTCATATCAAAGGGTCGCCGCGGTCTGACCTCAAGCGGCAGCCGTTGAGTGTCGTCGGCCCAAACAAGTAGGCCACAGACGTGATGGCCGTGTTCGGTTCCGACTCCGGCTCCGGTGCGGGGAAGGAGATTGAAGGAACAACAGGGCCAGCATGGGATGTGGCGGCATGTTGAAATTCCGCGGGGCTGAGTGTGCCACTGCACAGTATCTGTGATGCCTTGCTAAGCGGGCCGCCGGTGGGCTAATCAAGTGACTTGCCGGGTACTGGGCTTTTTGTCGATTTCAGTAGTCGCCTGCAATGAGTCGAATAGCGGAATCAAGACTACTCTTTACTGAGTCGGCGGTTCGGTTCCAGCGGTCTGGTTGTCGGGTGCTTGCCCACCCACACGCGACACTTGACGGCGTGGAGTAGCTCCGTTTATTCGTCATCAAGGACGATGGGATCGTTTCATCCCGTCGAGTCCGACCTCAAATAGGAAGTCCGGTCGCGGGGCAGTGCCTTGCACACTTCACCAACGTCTGAATCTGGCACAAAACGCTTGTAACCAAAGATGAAGAATGACAAGAAGATTCCGGGGTATCGCTTTGAGTTAAGTCGCCAGGGATTTGAGGCCGCGTGGTTGTTGGCAGCGGCGACTGGATTTCTCGAGGCAAAAACAAAAACTAGCGTTGATTTAGAGTTTGTATACTCCCGAGTTCTCTTAACGTTAATTCTGGCGTAACTCAGTGCTTTGGGCAGAAGCAGAGGACTAAAAGTTCATACAATACCCAAGTCAAATATGATTGGATCCTGCTTACCTCATTTCCGTACTAGCCGAGAACGATGTTGGTGTGGGTCTCAAGGGAGATCGCCGGACCCACTTTCCAACGCCTCGGTCGGCAGCTGCGAGTTTATTTCAAACTTCCTCGACATGTCAAACGTGGATGTCGTCTGGATGGACACTCCGAAGCCTGACGACATGCAACGATGTTCCCACGGACTGACGCACATCCCCACATGCACGAATTCAACAGTCAACCTACCGATCTGACTGAAATGACGGCTGTCAGATCTATTACGCTCCCATAAAGTCCCCTGCTCTATACGACCGGCGATTCCTCGAGGTCTAACGTCGGGCCTCCGCGGACCCTCTGTGCGTTCCTGCCCAGGCCCAAGACTGCGAACACAGTGCCGTCGGCGTTCACCGGCAAAACTTCAAAAACGGCTGATCTACAACCAGTAGGGCTGGTTGGACAATGACGAGCGGCCATACCGCTGTCCTTCGAGATCTCAGGCCATGAGCGCCGGCGAGGACGGAGCGCGGGAAAAGCGAATTACACAGCTCAGCCGCCGAACCAAGCCCTGCCGATTGTATTCATGCGACGACGGGAGTTTGCAATGTTGCTCTGGACATCCATCCCAGCAAGTTGACTGCCGACTACCTGCCAGAGTCAAGCAAAATCTCCGGTGGTGTCAACGAACACGCACGTCCCGTTGCTGACGGCAATCATCAACGTCGCTATGGCATCTATGCGGCCCGAGTCATCGAATTCCGTCGCCATCCAACTCTCTCCAGGCGACGGTCGGGCATAGGCGGTAAACCCGCTAGGGCCGCATATGTAAAGGGTCCCATGATGTTACAGCATGTGTACCCCTCGATCACGAACTGGTTTATCGACGAGTTTGCTGTTGTACGAAACGAAACAGAAAACGCGATGAAAACCGAGCAGCTCGGCTTGACCTTTTTTTTGCTTGTCAAAGCTGCCCGATGCCACCGGGCTCCCCAATTTGATCACGTAAGGGGGCAACGGCATCGTCCGACAATTCCTCGATGGCAGGGCGACCTTTCTTGAGTCAAAGTGCGAAAGCGATCCTGTCAAGCTGACTTGCTGCGACGCTCTCGGGCGGCGGGGATCCCCGTTCGAAGACAAGGTTCTGACAAGTCTGACATTTCGTTCCCACCCTCCGTGTTCCCCATGAGTTTAAGGAATTAGGCTTCTTCGCTTACAACTCAGACGATAAGGCGATGGGGATCGATACCTACAGCTACACATTCGTCTTTCAGGGACAACGCAGTCGAGAGGTCGACCAGTGGAAGAATCCTGCGTTGATTACGGACTCGAGCTTCCGATTCATGAGTATTCGGTCGAATCGCTTGACGTTAGCAGTCTCGTCGCTCACACAAACCAGCTCTAACCATGAAAAGCACTGCTGCACGCCGGGATGACATTGCAACTTCAGCCACTCCGAGGGCGCCAAGCGGAGTCGGAATCAAATCTGTCAGGGTGGTCAACGCCGGCGTAGTGCGGCTGAATGGTCGAAATCAGACAAGGGGTTCCCTCGTCAGTTTCCTAGTCAACGGCTTTCGGAGGTCTTTTCTCAATTATCTCCTTCGAATGGTCCCCGAGCTGTGTCGGTCTGACGGTGCCTGCACCATTCGAGCGTGCTTATCAAAAACTGCAGCCGCAGGTGCACAGTATTTGAAAGATCTGGGTGCCAAGTGCCGAATTGCAACAATGGCAGATTTTTTGCCGCGTCGCTGCTCCGTATATTGCAGAAGAGTCGGCCGAGCCAGAAATCGCCCGGGGATAAGGTTAGGCACTCGGTCAATTCCCCTCAGAGAATCCCGAGCTCTGCAGCCCGAATAGTTACGACCCTTGTTTATTATTGACTTGACCAATCATCTGCTTGACGGGCCATTCGGCAATAACCTTCAACAACGCTGCGGCCATTCTGTTGGACGCATGGTGGAGTACCGACATTCGCAGGAGTTCACTCAGTGAGTGTTCTTCTCCAGGTTGATATCCGGCCCTCGTTTTTTTTTGCGGTGCCTCGAGTGAGGGATTCGGGTGGACCCGGATGCGATCAGGCGAGTGCGAGTCTGACATGACGTGGATCGCCCGCGCGGCAAACTCACTGCAAACGAGGACGGATTAGATTGTTCAATGCTGCCGTTGTTTCCATACCTTCTAACTAAGGATTCTGAGGAATCAGTAAATACTTGGCTTGACTGGTGTCAACAAGTAGCAATTCAGCATCGCACTCGTTCAGTAACGAGATGACATGGTGGCCTGCGGGGGTTAATGGTCATTACACCCGATCCTTCAATCGGCTCGGCCCCACAATAGCCCGCGCCGTCGGCGCCTCAGTCCGGCGCTCCTGCGGCAGAACAATTCGTCCGCTCAATCCGTTGGAGGAGCTTGCTTGCAAATGGTCTTTCATGGTGGCATATCCACACCGCCCTAGTAAGGCTCCGTCTCCAAGTCTTACTTCCAGCAAACCCCGTAACCCGAGGGTCGGCGCGCCCATCACGCACTCCGGGAGCCCTCTAGGCCAGGCAGCAGGAAGATGATGGACGGCGACACACAGATCTGGGGAAGTGATTCAGTGTCGGCAGTATGAGAGCCTTGCTCGCTATCTTGATTGTTGGTGATGTCATTCACAGATCCTTTGGTGAGGCTCGCCTGAGTTGAGCCGCAGGTCGGCATATTGCTCACAGACCGGGGTCGTGGAAGTCATAATGTCCCTTTCACTCCGCTCCGGGATTTTCATGCTTTGATATAAAGATGTCTATCTTGCAGCCTGTTATTCACAATTCTTTGACACAGCCTGCTATCAAAGAGCCAACTTGACGAATACTCAAGACAGAGGCCAACAATCAACAACACCCAACTCCCATACTTCTCGTCAACACCATTCCAATGGCCCCAGAACAGACCGAAAACCCACCAGCCGTGGTACTAGACCAACAGACCACTCAAATCGGAAGAGATGGGAAGGTCATCTTCAAGCCCTCGCGCGAGTTTCTCCTCGCTTTCGGTGCCCTCTGCACCGTCGCCCTGGCCGTTGCCTTCGACGCGACGACCCTCTCCGTCGCCCTCCCGACCATGAGTACTGCCCTCGGCGGCACCGCCCTCGAGGCCTTTTGGTCCGGCACCAGCTTCCTGCTTGCGAGCACCGTGCTCCAGCCCACCGTTGCGGGCCTCAGCAACATCTTCGGCCGCAAATACTTGGTCTACGTCTCGGCGCTCTTCTTCGCCATCGGATCTGTTGTCGGCGCCGTCGCGAACAACTTTACGGTGGTTGTTGTGGGCCGCACCATCCAGGGCGTTGGCGGCGGCGGCATCCTCGCGCTCTGCGAGGTCATTGTCACGGATCTCGTCCCGCTCGCCGTTCGCGGGCAGTGGTTCTCGCTGCTGTCCGCCGTGTGGTCCATCGGCACCGTCACAGGGCCCCTGATTGGGGCGGGCTTCGCGCAGAACGTCACCTGGAGGTGGATTTTCTGGATCAACCTGCCCATCATCGCGATCGGCGTCGTCCTCATCTTCTTCTTCCTCAAGCAGGCCAAGGTGCCGGGCCACATCCTCGCGAAACTCGGTCGTTTCGACTGGGCCGGCAGCTTTCTCTTCACAGCCGGCTCTACGAGTTTCCTATTTGGCATCTCGACTGGCGGTGTCATGTACGAGTGGAGCTCATTCAGGTCATTGCTGCCCCTGATTCTCGGGGTGTTCATTCTAGTGGCGTTCGGATTCTGGGAGTTGAAGTTTGCCAAAGAGCCGATGATCGACAAGGGCATCTTTAACAACTGGACAATGATTGCCAACTACATCATGACGGTCTTTCACGGCATGATTCTTTGGTCTCTCCTTTACTTCCTTAGTAAGACTGCCCCCTGCCCCTTTCCCTCCTTATGTCACTCCCCAGCTGACACTTTCCAAAAGTCCTCTACTATCAAGCCGTCAAGTCCTACTCCCTCGTCGTCTCCGCCGTCGCCGCCCTCCCCGAGACCCTCACCGTCGCCCCCGCCGCCATGGCCGTGGGCCTCATTGCCGGCATCACAGGCAGGTATCGCTGGTCCATCTGGGCGGGCTGGATCATCACGACGCTCGGCGCCGGCCTCCTCTGCCTTATGCGCCCGGACACGACCGTGCCGGCCTGGATCTGGCTCAACATCCCCATCGGCCTCGGCACGGGCATGCTCTTCCCGGCCATGGCGCTCTCGATCCAGGCGGCGTGCGAGCCGGCGCTCAACGGGCAGGCCGCGGCCTTTTACTCGTTCCTCCGCACGTTCGGCCAGTCCGTCGGCGTCGCGGTGTCAGGCGTCATCTTCCAGAACGCGTTCCGGGAGAAGCTGGCCGGCATCCCGTCCCTGGCCGCCGTCGCGGACGAGTACTCGCGCGACGCGACCATCGTGGTCGAGATCATCAAGCGGATGCCGCGGGACTCGACGCGCGCGGAGCTGGTGGAGGCGTACTGCGACGCGCTGCGGGCGATCTGGATCAGCCTGATTGCCTTTTCCGGGTTCTGCATGCTTCTGAGCGTGAGCATCAAGAAGTACAGCCTGGAGCAGGAGCACGTCACGCAGCAGGGGCTGGTCACGAGCGACGAGGCGAGCAAGGAGGATCTGCGTGGGGACTTGGAAAAGGGGGGGAAGGCGCCGCATTGAGAGCAGGGGCGGGGAGTTGCACGGAGAAGGAGCTTTAGGCGGAGGATGTAATTCTTGACGAACACAATACCCCTCCATAGATTTTGACCTGGACTTGCAGCGTTTGGATGGCACCACGCTGGCCAAAGATGGTTGATAACATACCCCTAATAGACCATTGAATGATACTTGGCTCTTTCAACCACATTGCCTTGAAGTGAGAAAGTGAAGGACAGGTAAACCTTCATGGATATTATGACAACCATTCTCAATAAGAGTTCAAAGGCCTTGCTTTGATCCACATTCTCGCCATACTCCAACTCTTCCAGCGCAGAGACAAGTCCAGTGTGCCCATTCACAATATGCATCGACGACTAAGCAATAGACAACCTGAAAAGGACACTTCCTTCCCGCATTACATTTTGCTCTTTACTTTTCCTCATCACCAATCTCCAGACTCATTCCTTCCTTCTGTCGAGCCTGTCCTCATCCTGACAACAGACAAGACATCTTGCTCGTCCACACCAACATTCAACATCAGTCTCAGACACCGAAAGTAGACGCTCCTCTATCATCACCTCACACGACCCAACAAGCCCAAGATGTGCCTACGAGTCTACACCCACTTCACCACCTGCGGCTGCCAGATCTTCGCCACCCTCCGCGAGTGCGAACACGGCCCCAGCTCGCCCCTCTGCGGCGCCTTCCACAAGGTCGGCATCGTCAGCAAGAAGGACCAGGAGTGCCGCTACCACGCCCACCTCTCGGACCTGCGGGAAGGAGCCCCCTTGTCCAGGGCCGAGTCGGACATCGGCGGCGACGAGGGGGTGGACGACAACAACAACGAGAACGACCAGTACGACGACGACGACGACGACGATGACGACAGGACTGAGAGTTCCGAGTCCGGCTCCGAAGAAGACGAGGAGGAGGAATTGAACGGCATCCCCGACGGGTACCACGGCTTCCTCAACCCCCAGCATAAGCTGAGGATGGGTCTGCAGAACGAGTTCCTCACCATCGTCGAGGCCGCCGCCTTCGAAGCCAGCGATCATTTCCTGGGCTCCGATTGGGTTGACGAGGGCCTCGTGTCGGATGGCGAAGACGGGGATGTCGAGATGAAGGATGGGAGTGACAGCGAGGATGGAGACGACGAGGAGCAAAGTAATGGTAGCTCGATGGGCGAGGGCGACGAGTTCTTCACTGGCGAGGAGGCTAGGCGCTGAGGAAGGCGACGGTCCACAGGAGAGCCAGGAAGGCACTCAGGAATAGGGGTTGGACTTCTCTCTTTTACATCATGACGGACAAAACGACGTTGGGGTTCTTTGGGAAGTATGGCACAGGCGTCACCAGAGTTTTTTCACTGTACTTTAGCAGGATACCCCTATTTGGACGAATGCAGATGCTGGGTTGCAATTCCTATGATATGTCCTCATGCCTCATTACCCTATGTGCACTCATCTGACTTTCAGTCTGTAGGTGAGATAAGCATGTTGTACAAAGATTGAAACGTGAATATCATGATCCCTTCCATGGCTATAGACCCGTCCATGTATCCGCCCATACATCCATGCTCATATCCTCATCAAATCCACCCGAATCGCTCAAAATCACCTGCTAAATCGGAACTCCTCTCCCTATGGGTATTTAATCCCAGGCCTGTTTGGTTGGGTATTGTCGTCCCCCAACGCCCGAGATCGTCGGGCTGCCACCGCGTGGCTCTTTCCATCTCTTTCTCTCGTCCCTCATGTCACGGTCACGAAGATCCCGAGGGTCCCATGGAGGCTCGCCCCGCATACGATCCACGTCGGCATGGCTGCTGGTCCGGCGCTGAGCTTCTGGCCGCACCAGATGCGAGCGTTCCCGTCGCTTGCGAGCCTCTCGATCTTCCTCCCTCTCCCAGTCCACCACGCGATCGCGGTCGCGCTCTCTGTCACGTTCCCAGTCCCTGTCTCTTTCCCTGTCGCGCCTGCGGTCTCTGCCGCGGTCCTTCTCTCGGGCTCTTTCCCTTTCCCGCTCTCTTTCTTCTATTTCCCTGCGCTCGCGATTTTTAATGCGCCTCCTCCGTTCTTCTTCTTCGGAATCAGAGGCCTCAGACTCGTCCGGAGCGATGTCTGGCCAGCTGCGGTTGAGTTTTGAGGTCGGTAGATGCTCACGGCTGCGGCGCGATGGAGGATCGCTGCGACGGCCAGAGGTGCTCCGTTGGCGGTCAGGCGAGCGACCGTTGGGAAGGATCGACGCTACTTTTTCGCTGATTTTCTCAACAATAGGGATGCTCCGACGTCGAGCATCCTCGGACCTCAAATCGGCGCGATGCAAGCGAGCGCCTGGAGGGGGCATTGGCACAGAAGATGGTGGATGTGCCGGGACCGCCATGCGCCGGAAGCCTGGTGGCGGCGGCTCGTTCGAGTGCTGCGTGTGAGGTCTGCGCTTAGATCGCGGGCTCGCTGGCTCGTCGGAATCGGACGTAGATGACGACGAATAATGCCGGGGCTGGCTGTGCCTGCGGGGCTGCACAGGCGGCCTGTTGGGGTGTAGGTGCTCCGAAGCGTACATGGCGGCATCGTGAGGAGGCGAGGGGTAGTCGGAGAAGCTGCGACGTCTGCGATCGTCAGGCGAGTTCGTCCCCCGGTACCGATCCTGTTCAGGAGACCGAGGAGGAATGTTCAGTCGCGTAGGAGGGTAACGGCTAGCGGCGTGGCCCGGTACATGGCTATAAGACACTGGGCCCCTCGGCGCAGCGAAGTAGTCGGCTTGAGGCCCGCGCGGAGTGGGTGACGGCTTCGGATACGGGTTGCGAACGTGCACGTAAGCAGCCTTGACCCTTGGCTCATCTCTGTCTGGTGGCCAGTTGGGGGGCGCGGCGGGAGCGGCTTTCGGCGCGGTCTGGTCTTCCTTCGGGGTCGCAGCCTTCCTCAGCTTGTCGGCGCATTCCTTGTGCCATTTCTCAATCACAGGGTCCGGCTTGACGGGGAAAGCGTCTGCAGGAAGGTCCGGCGGGAAGGGCTCGTTCGTTTCGGGGTGCTTCAAAGCCCAGTTCTTGACGGCGTGCTGGATAAAAGGCACATGCTCCTCGGGGCCAAGCAGGATCTCGATCGACTCCCATCGCACAAAGCCGCGTTGAGTCAGAGCGGGTACGGAGGGCGCATCGAAATCGTTGTCGGAGGGTTGCATGGAGTGTTGGCAGCCGGTAACCTGCCATATGTAAGATATGGCGGGGTAGGGCATTTCGATGAAGAGGGCTGCGATGACGGCACGTCAGCAAGGGCATGTCTGGGCGAAAGGAGCGGACTGTATTCTCACAGTCATAGTTGCCGCCGACTGCCTTGTAGAAGGCGGCCAACTTTTGAGGAGTCAGGGCCTGGACGTTTTTGTCGCCGACATCTCTAATCTGAAAGTTGGCGGGGGGTTGTCAGTCGTCGCGCAGAAGACGCAAGGTGGGGGAAGGCCGCCAGACGTACAATGTGGCGGGCGATGGCGCGCAGCAGGGCGTCGAGGATGGGTGTTGGAGCCTTGTCTGAGGTGAAAAGATAGCCGTAAAAGCTTGGAGGTTTGGGCTCCGAAGGTTGAGCGGCAGACTCTTTCGAGTCAGGCTCTGCGGTCGCCGTCGCCATTCGGGGCCGGGCAGTCTACATCAACAGTGTGTTTCTGTGGACAGGAAGGTGCCGGGGGGGAGTGTGGAGATGGAACGGAAGTGCTAAATATAATATAACGGCCGCGGCTTCTGCTGGGCAGTTTGGCGACAGCGTCTGGCGCGGCGGGCGACGGCAAGCGTTGTTGAGCTGGGCTCGGGGTGGCGTTGAATCGGTCTGTTTTTGTGTCGAGTGCGCTACCTCACGGAGGAGAGGGCATCGACATCTACAAATAAACTACCTTAGGGTCGTTGTGCCTGGCGTGCGGGCGGCCGCAACATCATCATACGAGAGCGATGTAAGGCAGAAGCAGGCTGAGGCCAAGCTGTGAGTCAAGTGCGTGAGTGGTAGACAGGCCCAAGGTCGACACCGGCAATATGCGCGCTGGGGAGCAAGAGCGCGCCAGGGAATGCGTGTGGATGCGATTATGTCCGGAGGGTGTGAGGGCGAGGACCGGACGGGACGAAGGAAATGGTGAGGGCGCGGGTGTGTTTTGGTTGATGAGAATTGGGCGGGCGGGAGCTGATGATGTAACTAAAGTACTCGGACTGCAGCCACGGGTGGACAGGGTACCTGCACCTTGCGTCGTCGAAGGTCACAGTAAGGTAAGGTAAGTAGGTAGGTAAGGTAAGGCAAGGCAAGGTAGGCTAGCCTGCGCCTTGAGGTTGGGTGGGTTGAGCCCGTGGAGGTTGGAGGGGTCAAGACGCACTGCACCGCACAGCACAGCACAGCACCCACGACGCATCACGGATGGGCTTTTCTTGGGCCTCCCGTCCAAGATGGCAGGCATTTCGAATAAGTTCCATCCCTCCCCAGCTAGGCAGAGAGAGACCAAGAGAGCGGACGGTGGGACGCGACAGGGCGGTGGCAGGCAGCGTGCTAGGGCAGCAGGCAGGCCGGTCGGGCAGGGCAGTGGCAGGCAAGAATAGCGATCAAGCAGGGAAAATGTTTGGCTCCTGGGCTGACACGTGCACCCCGGGCGCAGCTTCCCTGGCGGAAGATAACTGGGGGCGGTCAGCTCCCGCGTGTGTCGTCTCCACAGTAAGGTACCTACCTTACCTTAGGTACATGAGTACTGAGGTACCTACCTTACCTCCAGGACGATGCGATGCGATTCTTGACAGATGCAGCGGCAGGAGCAGCACATGTACCTTTCACTTTGGCCATGTACCTACCTTACTGCTTATTCCCCGTGTCTTTTCACGTCCAGCTGGACCGGGACACTGGCACGAGTCTGTCTCACCGGCACCTCCACTCCTGGCCGTTGACTTGCAGAAGGCGACTCGGATTGCCCGGCCGGTGCTGGTCGCCGTTGGGTAGAAAAACGGTTTCCAAACCATCACCACTTGGCCTCGTTTTCCTTGT
Source organism: Colletotrichum tropicicola (assembly GCA_025962755.1). Taxonomy (NCBI): domain Eukaryota; kingdom Fungi; phylum Ascomycota; class Sordariomycetes; order Glomerellales; family Glomerellaceae; genus Colletotrichum; species Colletotrichum tropicicola. The sequence continues at coordinate 122,894 of JAOWMA010000092.1, forward strand.
CTCCGTCGGCCCCTTTGTCGTTTCAACATGCAATGCACACGAGACGTGTGTGCCCTAGGGCAAGACAAAATCCAAGGCATCCAAAAAGACCCCAACACCCAAGACCAAGACCCAGATGCAACTGGACGGCAGCGGCAGCGCTCCAGCGATGCCCGTCGAGCACGATGGATGCCCAGCCCAGCCGGCCCCCGGGATGCAGCCTGAAAGTCTGCCCAGGTGAGCCATCCTCTGGAGACGGTCTGCTGCGATATGCCTTGTTGCGGGGGCCGCCAGCCGCTCAGCCGCCATGACCAGAGGAACCGCCAGCCACACACCAGCCCAACCACGATGCCGTCAACCCAAGACACCGTCACTCTGGCCACTGGCTTTCCCTCGGCAGGCTTCAACCCAGAACCGCTTTACCCCGAACCCAGCAATCCGCCCAATCTTTCTCCAACGCTCGCCCCGTCCTCCCGGTAGGCCACTGGCCACCGGATGTTGCTCCGCGTTGCCTGGCAATACGACCCGGCGTCGCCGTCTCATCCCGTCGCTGCGGCATCTGTGTGTGATGCAGTCGCAGCCAAGGTGTTGGGACGCTGCAAATCTGGCGGTGAGCAGTTGAGCAAGAGTTCGGGAACAAGGCTTGCAAGAACCCAGTGCTGTGCATTGCGCCCGCCATGTACTGACTCTAGTATTCTACGCCTCTATGGTACATCCAAAACCACCCACCCTGACTGCTTAGGCCGCCAACCAACCGCAACCGCAACCGCCCAGCCGGCACACACGCCTCCAACACTATCTTTATCTTACATGAATCAACTCCCTCCCATCGCCCCAGTCCCCTGTCTATACCGCGACGATCAGTATCTTACCAGAAAGCCCTCGCCGGATCCGCTCATTGGAATGCGGTAAACCAGAGTGCGATTGCGGCGGCGCCGATAGAGCAGAAGCTCCTGACAAAGTTGAGCGTCTGCCACCTCGTGAGCAGCTCCTTGGTCTCGGGCCACCCTAGCGCCGCAACACCCTGCGCACCGGCCATGAGCCTGCCGTTGGTAGGCGCCATGATGACAAGTGTGAACGGCACGATGGCGAGGCTGAGAACTGCGGCAGCGGCAAATGGCCTCCACGCAAGACCATGGCTGTAACGGCCATATGCCGAGTAGCTCAACGACAAGAAGGTGGCGCTGGCGACCTTTGGGCCCATCGAATGACCTCGCAGAAAGAGGTCTTGCCACAGCCTAAGAGCCTGAGTTGGTTCCGCGCTGGTCGCAAGCACTGCTGAAACACTGAAGATGGACAGGGATTGCCCCACGCCTAGGCTAAGAGTTGGCGACTGACGCCAAGTACATGGCTAGAGCCACCGAAGCAGGAAAGAAGGTTGCTTACCAGCCCACCAAGTGCATCCAATAATCCCCGTCGCAGTTGCGATGTGGTTGGTCAATCCGAGTTGCGACATGGTGATTTTGGGGGTTTGTGTCTTTGCGTCGCAGCTGCGTCCGAATGCGAAATACGAGAAGGGTCCTGAAACGTTTGGTCTGTCTGCCAAAAGGCTGGTCGTTTTACACTCCAGAGTATGTATTGTAGGTTTCGGCAGCAGAGCCCGTTTTGTTATATACAGGTCGTCCGAGAGGAGAATCGGCGGTTGCGAGCACCGACTTGAAGTCGGAAGAACAGCGGACGCCCAGAATGTCCGAGGCGTCTCCAGCTACGCCTGCCGTATGCCGCCGTCGCGGACCGCCCGACCCCTGCTTCAAACAAGTTGGATGGGTTGCTCAATCGACTAGCTCAACCCCGGGATATTGTCATCGGCCGGCAACCGGTTGATAGAAGCTTCGGATTCGGTAACCTTATGACGGAGAGTTTCGCTTGTTCAGACAATTAGGGGCCTGGGGTTGGGACGACCGGGGGGACATCAACGGCTTCATCGTAATTGCGCCGGCTTAGTGATGCCATAGCCCACGAGGATGACCTCTGTCTGGTTTTCTTCGTCCGTTTCCTTCCACATCTTCATCTTTACGAATCCCCTTTTCCCCAAGATTCTCTGGCTCGCAATGTTGTCAGTCGCCGTCACGGCGGTGATCATCTCCTCCACAGCGCTGCCTCCTCGGACGGTCGCCCTATCGACGACGACCTCACACTCGGAGCGGGGCAGTGACCACCACGCGGAGAGGAAGCCTTGCACGAACTCGGTCGCGTACCCGTTCCCCCAGAAGTCCTTCCGGAGCATGTAGCCGACCTCGGGCCACCCCAGCTCGCCACCGGGCTTCTTGCAGCCTCCAATGCCTATCCACTCGCCCGTCGACTTGAGACAGATGGAGAAGTCGTAGTTTTCGGCGTCATTGGGCGGTAGGTTCTGCGCTAGCTTCGACCGCGTCTCTTGTAGGTCGGCGTCGACGCGGCCAACGGCTGACCACTTCATGACCTCGGGCTGTGTCCTCAGGACGTGCAGCGCTTGCAGGTCACCCGGTGAGACGGGCCTCAGAATCAGACGCTCGGTGACGATGGGTTGCCGTGTGTGATGCGGTGGTAGGGGTGTAGTTGGCAGTGTGGTTTTGACCGTGACAAATTCTAGCGGTTTGATATCCATCACGAATCGATCTTTTTGGTCTCCAGTTGCCATCTTTACGATCTGACAGCCCAATCGGCTGAGCGAGTTTGCTACCCGGAGTTAACGATCTTTAATGCCCTGTTGATCTTCCGTCGGGTGGTCTTTATGCGAATTTATAGTTAGCTTCATGATTGAGTCATCTCGGCGACCCCTCTAAACAAAGGGCAATCCGTATCTGCGTGAGGGCTTCGGCACTATCGCGCTTTACACTAGCGCCCATTCGAGGATGAAACGGGGGGCCAGCTCCGCAATCATGACTTGGACCTGTCCATCTGCCCTCCTTCCATCTGCATCCTATTCCCCTAATCCCCTCCCTCCCGTCGGTATCCCAGAGGCTCAGCTCTCTCGCCCGGCCGAGTCCTCACTGCAACACGCACTACCTTACGCAGTACGTACGCATCACGCACCACGCACCCACCACGTTCCCGGGCAAGGAACCTCACGCAAATACGGCGCTTGGCGGGCTTTCCAGAGTCCCTGACCCCGGTCGAGTTTAAGGTTTCTAGCCGGCTTTAAGTGGGGAATATCGGCCGTCCTCAGGAATTTCGCTGCTGAATGCAGATCGACCTCCATTCCCCTTGGGCACGGCAACAATCAGTCAACCTTTCCCAACCAGCAACGCCAAGAGAAAATTTGACGACGACAGACGAACGTCTCTGGAGTGTTCCTGGACTAGACATATGTCCAACAGCCTCTAGTCTTCCTATCTGGCGTCATTTCAGCCCTGTTTCCTCGATGCCTTGGGCCGACACCACCCGGGCTTACCTACACCCTTTTCACTCAGTCACAACGACCTGACCTTACTAGCGACATATCATATACGTCAGCCCTGACTGTGAGCGTGAACACCCACACAACATACTCACAGCTACGCTACACGCACCGACAATGACGCCCCCGCCATCAGGGCCAGCCGTCGCTGGTCGACACCAGCTAGCTGAAGGGAGCGGCAAGCAGCCCTTGAGCTGCGCAAACTGCCGTCATCGCAAGATCAAGTGCGACAAGATCCAGCCGCGGTGCACCCAGTGCGATCGCTCCGACCTCGACTGCGTCTTTCCCTCCCGCAAGCGTAACCGCAAGCCGCGTCAGGGCCGCCAGAGCGAGCTTCTCAACCGCATAACCCGTCTGGAGAGCATCGTGAGTAAAGTCGACTCGGGGAACCTCGATGGCGCCAAAAGTGCCGCCGCAGCAGCCGCCGCCGCTCAGGTCGACTCGGCAGCCCCCCGCGCGAGGAGCACCTCCGAGGTGCCGACCGAGCTGGAGGCGCCTTCCGCACAGGGGTGGGACCAACCCGCCCCGCAGACCAACCTTATGAGCGCTGAGTTCTGGGACAACCTGTGCCAGGAGGTCGAGGGCATGAGGCAGGCGCTAGACCAGCCGTCCGATGATGGGGAGTCGTCTGACGAGGAGCCATCGACGACGAGCCCCGAGTCATCCCTCAACAAGGGCCTGACACCGCCGGCTCTGTCGGGGCTCATCTCGTGCGGCGGCGCGGCCGGGGGCGCCGAGGAGCTGAAGCACCCGTCTCGCGAACATATTTTGTACATGTGCAGGGTCTACTTCTCCAACATCGATCCGGCGTTCAAGATATTACATCGGCCGACAACCTCTGCCGAGCTGGAGGCCTTCGCGAACTCATCGAATAGACGCGTCGACGATGCCACGGAGGCTTTATTCTTTTCAATGTACTTTGGTGCCATAACCAGTCTTTCGAATGAGGCATGTTTGAAGAACTTGGGCGAGGAAAGGAGTATTCTCGCGCAGCGGTATAGGGAAGGCGTTGAACGTGCGCTCTACAAGGCCGACTATCTCAATAGTACCGAGATTAAGACCTTGCAGGCGCTCGCCGCCTACGTTGTAAGTTCACTCATGTGCGTCATACGTGCTCTGACTAACACTGCCGCAAGTGCTTCCTCCGCTCCCACAATGCCAGCCGCGCCTCCTGGGCTCTCATCCCGCTCGTCGTCCGTCTCGCACAGGCCCTTCACCTGCACCGCGACGGCGTGTCCCCTCCTATCCCGCCGTTTGAGGCCGAGATGCGCCGCCGCCTGTGGTGGATGATTGTCGTCCTCGACATCCGCGCCGCCGAGGATCGAGGCACCGACGCCGCCATTCCGCGCCAGTCCTACAACACTCGCCTCCCGTTCAACCTCGACGATGACGACTTTGGCCCGTCGACGACCACTCCTTTGGAAGACCGGACGGGCCCGACGGAGATGACGTTTTGCCTGTGCACCTCCATGTCCTCGGGGATTTTCGGAAACCTCCGCCCCCGACACCCGCAGCTCGCGCTCGACAACGACGGCACCCCCGAGCCGACGACCTCGGAGGACGAGATCATGGCGCACGCCCAGCGACTCGAAGCGCTCTTCGGCACAGCCCCGCCCGCCACTTCTTCAAGTGGCAAGGGAGGCAGCACATCGCCGGACACGAGGAACCTGCCCGCCAACCACGCCGCCGTGACGGTGCGCATCATCATCCTCAAGATGTGGCTCTCGGCGCAGTACCCTTTCACGCCCCGCGCGGCGACGGCGGCGGCGAAGCCGCGCGTGGCGAGGGAGACGATGCTGCGGACCGCGGTGAACACGATCGAGCTGGTCGAGTACAGCGCGGGCACGTACCGCGAGCGGTTCGGCTGGTGGATCGACAGTTACGTGCAATGGCACCCGCTCGCGGTCGCGCTGGCGGAGCTGTGCGTGCAGACGCGCGGGGAGCTGGTGGAACGGGCGTGGAAGGTCGTGGACAGGAACTACTCCGAGATGGGGGCGAGGATCGCGGACACGAGACGGGGCACGTTGTGGAGGCCGCTGAAGAAGTTGCTGCGGAAGGCGAGGGCCGCGAGGGCGGAGGCGTTGCTGGGGGATATGAAGTTGGAGGAGAAGGGCGGCGTCGGTGTGCAGAACGTCGCACCGGCGGCGGCGCCGCAGAAGACTATCGAGGTTGAAGACGAAGTGGAACAAGAGGAGGACGGCGATGTCGACGTCGATGCGGAAGACGACGAGGAGGGCGACCTGGAAGTGGTCGCGCCTCCTCCGCAGATGCCGGCCGTAGCACCCACAGGGGTCGGGATCGGGGTCGGGGCCCCGATCGGTGGCGGGCTGGGGGGCACGGCGATGATGGTCGATGCGCCGCCGAATCCCCCCATCCCGCTGCCGTCGGATGCCGCCATTCCGCCGCCAGAGGACATGGCCATGTTTAGTGGCACGCCGTTGTGGGGGCACCCGCAGGACCTGATCAACCATTTTGGCCTGCAGATGGATGCCGGAGACTTCTCGTGGGATTGGAGCACGTGGAACGAATTCGTGGACGATGCGAATACGGAGAGGTCGCCTGGGGATGGCTGAGGGCGGAAAGAGGAGACGTAGAATGTATGATACGACGTGTACGCTTATCAGTCTTGGAATGAATAAGATCCCACACTCAGCGATGTAAGCATCTCATACTTGATGACGAGAGGAGATGCCTGGCGGGTGCTTGGCATCGCCCCATCGCTGCAGTTTTACACCGAGCAGTGAGCTGACCCGAAGGATTGCTTTAGTTAAAATCATTTAAACCGTTTGAACAGCTCTACGCCTGTGGGAAACCATTTTTGCGCATCGTCTGAGTATCCGTATACCTGAGAAGTGGCTATGGGCAGAGACGAGAACTGCGTTTTCACTCCGGAACTATGATCTGTCTTCGTTTCAGTCGGAACGTTGGGCTTGTATAACCAGCCGACACAGGAAGAGCGTAGAGCCAAAGGATGCACGGGGCAATCATCTGAGAAGGCGACAAATTTAAGGGTTGAGAAGAAGATGCCAAGCCCGAGGCCGGAAGGAAGTGCGGAGATTTACTGCGCTAATCCGGGCAGTACCGATTCCGAAAGGAGTACGCCATCAGCGGCTTGCGGGCAAGTCTTTGGTCACTCGGTCCATGTCGGATGGCCCTATGCAAATCTTGGTTCAGACTTGAATTGACTTACAACCTGACCGGTCAGAGAACCCCCACGACAACGGTATCAACGGCGCGTGAAGATCCCCAAACCGGTCAAGCTGATTTGCTATAGGCATATCTCATAAGCAAACAAAAGTCATGGTTCACGAGCGTCATACTCTGGTATCATTCGCCGGTCTATCAGAGGACTTTTTGTCTTTTGGTCGTTCTTTTCCCCACACTTGGCCATTGCTCAAAATTGGATTTGAATTTCATTTCATTTTGTTTTTTGGCCCGCCTGCCTTCAGAGAGCAAATGCACGTGATAGTTCCATGAGACCTAGTGAACACCTGCCAAGTAGTAGTAGCCCGCCCCTCCATTTGTCGAAAACCAGATTTGAAATCAACGCCGCACATTGATTTATGCGAAAGTGCTGGGGCGCTTCGCGCTGAAGATCTTCTGGTTGCTGATCTTGGAAACGCGGTGGGGGAGGGGGAAGCTGAGGTCCTTGGTGATGAGCTGCTTGATGTAAGGGCGCTTGACATCGTCGGCCTTCTCGAGCTCGACGACCTTGAGGATCTGTTCGGGGACGGGTTTGTTAGTTTTTCTTCTTCTTTCTCTTTTCTGTTCGGTCGCCTCGGCGGGAGCCGCGAGGGGAAGAAACGTACGTGGATGGACCTGAAGCGGGCACGGTGGCGGGCGGCCATGTCGGAGTAGAGAGCCTCGACGGCGTCGGTGCGGGACATCTCGCGGTACTCCTTGTACATGTTGTGGGTGCCGGAGCGGGAGTCGTAGCGGATCCAGACACCGAAGTTCTTGACCTTGAGGGGGTGCTTCTCCTGGACCTGTAGGGGGAATCAGTCGCGGTTCGTGGTCCTCGGGGATTCGCAAGTCACATACCGCCTTGACGCTGACGATCTCACCGGTGGCCTTCTTGACCTTCTTCAGGCCGCGCAAGAAGTACCAGTAACGGGACTTCGCGACCGTGACGTTGGGGGCGAAGATGGTCATGCGGTACAGGGCCGGGGTGGGGTTGGCCTCGGTGGGCAGGTGGCGGCCGATGACCTCGTATTCCGTAAGACGACCTGGAGCAGATTGTTAGTTATCTGTCGTCCTGGTGCCAATCAAATCTCCTTGGGCGAAGTCCTGGATGCGTGTGCGTTGGTCGAGCGGCGGCGATTTCGTCATTCCATGATCGGGAGCTTGAAGAACAGCGAGAGTATGTCTCTTTCGTGGTCGAGGTGCAAATTTTGTCGGCCAACGTTTGCAGATGGTCCATTTCCCGAGAGTGCTTGGGCTCTTGCAGGACGCGTCGAATGTAGTCCACCTTTGAAGACGCAGCTAGTTCCTCCTCAATGATCCCGCCAGTCTCTCTTCGAAATTAACAATGGTCGATAGTCGTGGCATCCTGTCGTCGGAGTTGTCTCGCATCAAGGGCACGGAAAGGGTTGTCGTCGGTCTCGGGCGTTCGTCGACATCGCGCATTCGCATCCAGGCTTCCAGTAGATACAAGAAATATTGTGCTTACCCATCTGAGCGATTGTTAGACAATTATTCCTTTGGTGATGCTGGAGGTATTGGCGACTTACTTTGAAGAGCTGGCCGATGGTCGTCGAATATCCGATATCGTGGTGGTTGCTGCAGGGTCAGTTCCGAGCCTCAATTGTCAAGGAGGAAAAAAAAAGTGGTCGAATTTTTGTGAGGGCTGAGGACCTAATGTTGTGTGACGCCACACCTTTAGCGCGATCAAGCCTGGTGGGGGAATCTGTGGCTGAAGCTGGTGGGTCCGACGGGACTTCTGGAACAAAATTGAGAGAGAGACTCATGCCTGAGATTGAGGGCCACAATTTCCTGCTGGAGGGAAGACACATTCTGGGCCCGTTCAAGGTAATCCACTTTTGACCAATCACAGTGCAGCCGGACCTTCACAGCGAAGCGGCATCACAAAGCCGACGACACACCTTGAGAACATAGAGAGAGGTTCAATCACTCCCTGAACCTGGTTGCACTCTTGCGGTATCTTATTAGAACTTCCGCTCGTCAGAAATTGACACAAGATCGACGAGTCGTAAAGCCTGCAACATCCCGCGCCAGCACCCCGGTCTTACCTCTAGACTCACCAAAGTCGATTCACCCAGACGCAGCCACCATGGAGGGCCTCTTCGAGGAGTTCCGCAACGCCTATAAGGCCAAGTCGGGATATGCGCTTGCGCAAACGCTCCAGCCTTTCAACCCTGTCAACCGACCAGACAAGCTCCGCTCCATTTGGCTCAGCACGAACGTCCAAGAAGTGAAGAACGACGTCAAGTACATGCTCCTCAACCGGTCGTCGGGATCTAAGAAATTCAAGCTCGACCATGAGGAGACGAACGGTTGGGTTGAGGTATACTCGGCCTATTGGAAGGCCGTGGGTGAAATTCTCAAAACAGAAGGCGACTCCAGTGCTGGAGGTAGGGTGAGATCCCGACATGTTTTCCCCTCACTACATAGACAAGTCTGGACACTCACACATGCTGCAGTCATCATCATGGACAAAGGTGTATGAGGCATGGAAGGAGCTCACCACCGCTCTCATTCGCGGCTACACGAATTACGGATTTGAAGCCTGGACGATCCCTTGTCTGTACACCGCGGGTAAGCACCTGAGGCTGTTTGCCATCAGCTCGGACGAGGAACGCAATAACAGCGATGCCGGTGCCAATGCTATGGAGCTGGGCGACGACTTCGACCCGGACCTGGAGAAGCAGAAACAACTCCGCGACTGCGAGCAGCAGCTCAAGCGCATCTTCACGCTGTGCTTGAGCGACAGGTAATTCTTCTCGAGTCATCCAACCCGCAGAGCTGACGGTTCATAGAGCTCCACTCGAAGACTCGAGGAAATGGGCCATCTACTTCATCATCAACCTTCTTTTCAAGACATACTTCAAACTCAATTCCGCAAGTCTCAGCAGGACAATTCTCAAGGCATTGTCTACAAATCGCGGAGACATGCCCCCTTTGGAGGCTTTCCCGAAGTCACAACGTGTGACCTTCAAGTTCTACGAGGGGGTTCTATTCTTCCTAGAGGAGAACTACGTTGAGGTGAGGCATTAAATTATCGAATCCTTGATGAACCCGATTCTCACAGTATGCAGGCCGAGAAGCACCTGACCGAGGCTTGGTCTCTGTGCCACAAGGACGCTAAGAGCAACCAAGAGCAAGTCGTCTCGAACTCCGCCTGGCTTTTGGTCGACCACTGACAAGTAGTACAGGAGAATTCTCACCTACCTGATCCCTTGCCACCTCCTCACAACGCACACACTCCCGAGCAACAAACTCTTGGAGCCATTCCCCCGGCTTCAGAAACTCTTCCTTCCCTTGTCACGCTGTATCAGGAAGGGCGACTTGCGTAACTTCGACCTAGCCCTCCAAGAAGGGGAAGAAGAATTTGTGCGCCGCCGCATCTACCTGACTTTGGAACGCGGCCGTGACATCGCACTGCGCAACCTTTTGCGTAAGGTATTTATCGCCGGTGGCTTCGAGGAGGCCAAGGACGCCAGTGCTGCGCCGATACGCCGGACCAGAATCCCCGTTGCTGAGTTCGCGGCGGCCATCAGCCTCGGAAGCCAGGAGACCGTCGATCAGGACGAGGTCGAGTGCCTGCTGGCCAACATGATTTACAAGGTGCGTGGCGTCATTTCGTTCGTTCGTTCGTGTTCTGGTGGGCTGTGTCATCGGCTGGTGGCAGCCTGAAAGTCTTCACGCCGTACACGTCGCTTTCCTCGGTCAGCTGCATCGGGCTGAAAGGGTTCTGGAATTACGCGCGCATCTGTCTGCCTTCTATGCCATTTTATATTCGTCGTCAGTCGTCGTCTGCCTTCTAGGCAGCACCGTCACCTGAGTGATGATTGGTGCCCCAGGCAAAGACATGTGTTCCGCCAACTACGTGCTGCGCCTTTGATTGGGAGATGATTGTCCGCCTCAATCTTGCTGTATTGCTAACACCGATACAGAACCTCATGAAAGGCTACATTGCACGAGAGCGCGGCATCGTCGTCCTATCCAAGAACGGGGCTTTCCCCGGAACAGGGGTGTAGTTGGTGGTGTGGGGACGTTATGTGACCAGAGACCGACTGCATCAAGCTCTACCGGCCGGCGGCCAAGACACGTCTGTTGATACCGCTGCCGTACCCGGAGCACTCGCATAAAGCGGCAACACATTCTCGCCCTTTTGGTAGCTGTGCCTCATCCAACTCAGGTAGGCCGGCTCGGTGTGGTGGGAAGGGGCTTGGCGGCATGCAGGTATGCTTAGGAGCATGCACACTAGATCATTCCTGATGGAGGGTAGACATGTTCACACTCAAAAAAAGTCTATCTGAACTCCGTTTTCTCCCTCTGCGTATGAGCATACTCACACGTACTGCCGAAATGTGACTCTCTCCTCGCGTCACCACACCCAGTGAGTCGCAGTCGCAACACTCGCCTTGTTGATGTCCGCCCGTTCGCATCGACCAAGTCACGGCCTGGCAACCCAGAAACAGACGACACTCTGCCCTGCCTGCCGTGAATTCACGATGTGAAGGCTTCTCCATCACATGCCCATCAGTCCCAAAAAGGCAACTCGGTAGACATTTGTTTGCTTTTGGTCGTTAAGAGACGTGACGGCCAAGATCCCCATGTATCAGGACATGGAAAAGAAAAGAAGCCTCACTTAAATTTCTCCGGTCCCTCCTTGACATGCCAAACGGACCCAAACAGCCGGACAAGACGGCTCTACGGTGACTAACGTCTCACCAACCAAAGCCGGACAGGGGAATACGGCTAAGTGCTTGCAGCCGTAGCGGCCGGATGAGTGGGCTGGCAGGGGGGAGGGGGATTTAGGTGTCGTCTGGGTTCTGTGACAAAAGTTTTGGCCGGCACTGGTGATGTTATCATATGACTCACATCACCACGAGGCAAGGGGGGGGAGGGGGCCTGTGGGTTCGACGGATTATGACATTCAGCCAACAAGGTGACGCTAGACGAGGGCCCTGGTACGGCAGGCCAGGAACCGGGGGAGTCTGTTCCCCGGAGGGACCGCGGAGGAAGAGATAGGCAGGGGGTGGTGGCGAATGTTGGGGCGGTCCGCCCTGGGCAGGTTCTTCGGTGTGAATCGTGCTGCCTCGGGCATTCACGTCGGTTCACGGTGGCATCCGGGGCGGGAACCGAGATCCTGGGCCGTTTTCCTTGCTTGTTTCAAATTTCTGAGGAAACTGGGGGGCGCGGGCGGTTGTAAAACGGAGCTCACCCTGTGAATAGCCTCGTTTTGAGAGGAGAAGTCTGCACTGTGAATAGGGTCACTCTGGAACTGCGTAGACAGTCACATCAACTCCGGTTTAGATTACGAAGTAAAAGCGAGTGTGATGAATAGTAATTTACACGCAGTCGTTCTCGCAAAGACGCAATCTGGCCCCCGCTTCCCTTCGCCTTTTTCGTTCTAATGGTGACATGGAACTAGAAAAACTCGTGGCTCAAAATGTTCCTGAGCGGGCCTCCTTATGGGCGCCGTTACTCGGGAGGAGCCGAAACACCGAAAACTCTCTCCCCCCGGTTGTGTGTGTTCCCAGAGTCTCTTCTTCTAGGAGAGGGTCCTCGACCTCTGGAGAGACAGAATTGTAATTGTACAGGGGTTTCTCGTGAGAAGCATAAACGAAACAAGAATACGGAGAATAAGACAAGTTACAAAGGAGACACAGGAAACAAATCCCCTGAAACGCCGTGACCGTCCCATCCAGCTGGGATCTTAAACGCCTGATGTTTATGGTGTTTTGAGATGTTTGCAAATCCAAAAGCTTTCCCACACGTGCCTGATGTGTGTTTTGAAAAAAAAAAAAAAAAGGTTGAGAAATAAAGAGCAAGATTGCGTGAGAACGTCAAGTCATTAATATGAGGCGGGTATTGGTAGTCCTTGATATGAGATGGGAAAGAGATGGAAGATAAGATGAGCCATGGGTTGTCTAAAAAGGACGGCTGCCACGAGGAGTGCGAGGAGAGTTGCTTTGAAAAAGTCAGCGGTGGTGTCCGGATGGATTTGAGTGACTTGACTTACACAGTCGAGATATCATCGACATGGTTGCAGAGCGCCACGAACAGATCAAAAAACAACTGGGTGCCGCCGTTGTACATCTCCAGCTGCATTGTGCCACTCCGCTTGAAGGTGCTGCGGCTGCGGATGATGAGTGCGAGGTAGTGCGCCCGCAGCTTGGAGTCGCTGTCGGGCGTGTTGGCGTAGGCATACCGAGCGGATGCCAGGATAGTGCTGCACTGGATGCCAGACTCTGCGGTGCATGTTAGTTGGATGATACTGGGATGAGACAAGAAGACAACTCACGAAGACCTTGCTTCCTCAGCGACACCCGCTTCAGCTCCTCGAGCCCGTACTTCTCGGCAGCACAGTAGATCACCGTGTCCTTGAGCAGATCACCGTCGACGCCGTGGTGGTATACGGTCGACTCGATGCCCCTGCCGTCCTCACTCGCCTGCTCAATCTCCCACGAGTTGCGGCGCTTGTTGTGCACAAGCCGTGGGTAGTAGTCGCCCTTGTAGAGATACTCGAGCACCGACGAGAAGATCTCGGGTTCCTCGTCAGGAAGAGCGATGCGTCTCGCCGGGCCCGCGTTGGACGACGGCGAGCCGTCGATGTAGTTGCCTCCTCTCAGGGCAGCCTGGAAGAAGGGCGATGCGCAGAGAACGTCTTCGTGGGCGGCGAAGAGGCGCTGTTCGGTACCGACGACGAGAGTGATGATGGCGGAGGTGAGGTTGCTGTTGAAGTTGTCGGGTTAGTCTTTTGGTTCGTGCAGATTGAATGAATTTGATGCATTGAAATGGATGCGACTCACTTTCCCATCTCAGTGTCTTGGGTTGCGGTGCTCGACGATGTGGCAGTCGTCGGCCGTCGGCTGTGGCGGGAATCATGGCGATGTTTCGAGACACCGCTGGACTTGCTGAATGACGAGCTCGACTTGGAGGCCTTGTGGCTTTTGGTGAAGCTCTTGTTTTGCGGGGGTTCGAAGCGTCTGCTGAACATTGTGACGATCGTTCGGTCGGGGGTTAGGGAGAGGGGGAAAAAAAGGGTAAAACAATAGTCACGACTCGGATTGCCTTGGATAGCGATGGATAAAAGGCAAAAGATGAAAAATGATGAGATTGAAATGGTTGTCGGTTCTATTTGGAAAAATCGCTGACCTACCTAAGGCGCCGTCCCGAGATTGCGTGAATAAAAGAGTCGAGAAATTTTCGGTCGGGAAGGGGAGCCAGATTCTATATATACAGCCTGATAACAACCTTGCACGGTCCCCCGAGATCTCCCACCCATGTGTGCCTTGCTGCTTTTGAGCCAGACTGAGGCGAGTGGTGAGAATCGTAGTCATTGGACGCGTGCAGGGGGTGGAAGACGCGACGCCCCCTAAAAAATTGGGACACGAGGAGGAAGCGATATCACGTGCCCGGCCAAAGCGCATTTTTGGGCTGGCTGCCTCCGCTTTTGTGCCTGGCACTGTCGCACACTGGCGGGCAGTGCGAGCCGGGCGGACCATGCTAGAGCAAGCCATTCCGCAGGGATGGAAACTGGCACGACTGCCCAGCGAGTCAGAGAGGCCGGCTTGGTGCAGGTGCAATCTCGGGGGGCTGGCCTCTGCAACTCCTGCACCCAGGTAGCTTTGCAGCGGCGCCAACGTGCACAGGTACTTCCGACCGAGAGATGCGGACTGCCGATGCGTGAGTACGCCGACGAAAGCTGCCTGGGAGAGATCCACGTTAAGGCAGCGAGGGCGTCCAAGCTCCCCTATCACCACGCCGGAATAAGAAATGTTAGGAGCAAACGAGTGCCCAGGCCCCTATTGTGTGACACGGGGGGAATGTTCTTTCTTGGAAGCTGTCGCAGTGACTGCGTCTTTCCCTGGGGCCAATTGGTGTCATCAGATGTCAAGTCGGACACACAATGGGTTCTCGAGGGGTTCAAAGACATGTCTTGACTATCATGAAAGCTCGAGATTCGGCGAGCTACGGAGGAAATGATGCTGTGCGCTGCACACTGCTTGGTCTTTTGGATTGCGAGTAGTGGCTCTGTCGGCCTGGCTTGGCTCCATAGCAAAAATCACTGTAACCTGAGAATCCCTGATCGTCACTGATTTGACCAGCCAAAGACCGGGGAACGTTCCTAGCCTCCTGGGAGCCCTGTAGTTAAGCCAACTCCAGCGCCGAGGCGGTCCGCCGGCGCAAAGTCAAGGGTCTCATGAATCTCGCCAATCACACCTCACTGCTTTCGCAGGACTAGAGTTACAGCGTTGTCACGGTTTTGCAAAGACTTCACTTGGTACCACTTTTGTCATCAGATTTTAGCCGCGACCTGCTCAATGGCGTGGGCGACGGCTCTGCGTCCCTCTACTCTGATGACGGCATCGTTGTGGAACGCACCGCGAACCGTCTTCTTTTCGACTGCAAGCCCGACCTCCTCGCAGCGCTGGACCAGCTTCGTGCCGTGATCAGCCGGCACTAGCTCGTCCTTGCCAGCTTCCACTATCGTCACCCGGAGCCTCTCGTGGTCCGAACCGGGCGGGTGGTTCCTTGCAATCGCGCCAAGGTTCGTCCAGCTGTCCAAATGGTTTCGAAGAAAGGGCCAGAGATGACGGTACGGCACCCATTTTTGGGGGTACAGCGCCTCGAGCATAGCGCGTATGGACGTGAACGGAGTCTCGAGGATCAGCGACCTAAGCTGCAACGTGGGCGGGAACCCCTCCCAGGCGGCGAGGTTTGTGGCGACCCCAGCGCCGATGCTCTGACCCCAGATTACCAGCGCGGGCGCGACCAGTGGCTGGTGTTGTCGTTCCCTGTGCCCGAGCTGGTCCTCGTGCATCTGCCCAATCCACCGCAGAGCCGCCTGCGCATCCAGATTGATCCCTTTCTCGGAGGGGCGACCCCTTGACCTCCAATACCCACGGTAGCTCAGGCACACCATTGTGTACCGCGTAGGCCGCTTGCCTCGCTGAAGCGTGCGCAGGATCCATGATAGGTCCGGCAATCGCGGGGGAAGAGACGAGGCATTTCCTATATCCCAATCGTGAGCTTTCGCAGAGGGAGGACACCATCTAATCGCCGACGAGGGAGGGGCGGAGCGGACCCTGAAAGTAGAGGACGTAGATCGACGGCACCGCGAGGGATGGCTCGGGCGACGTGGTCTTCTCGTCACCAGTAGATGTCACCGAGGCCACGCAGAGGGCCAGATCCGTCCCGTCGGCGGCCTGGACCCTTTTCTCTTCCCAGCGCACGCCCCCGCACTGCTTCTCGTAGTCTGCTATCCGCTCGCGGCGCGCATTCGGCGGAAGCCCTGGCATGTAAATGATCTTGTTCTGGAAGACGACCATCATGAGACACTTCCACGCCCACAGGGCGCCTAGAAGGCCGCAAAAGACCAGAGGGGGCACCAGCAGCGTCTCAGCGTGCAATTGCCTCTTGTGGATGGTGACGCCGAGGCCTGGCGGCAGCGGCAGGCAGGGCGTAGACGTGGCTCGCCATATCGACGTGACGAGAGGTGCGTACGGACGACGAGGGCGCCGCAGGAGCTGCCCAATCGAGGAGGGGCGGATGGCATGCATCATAACCGTTTGCGAGACATGAAGGCGCGTGTGGTCCGTGGGGGATTGGTGGCAGTTGGGTGTGGGTGGTGTCTTCGGAGGACCCTGGATTGAGAAGATGGAGTTTCTGATTGCGTGCGCAAAGGGACGCAGTAAAGATGTCCAGGCAATTGGGTGCAACAGTGTCCGCAAGGTAGCCGCAAATCAAAATCTCTCGTGGACTGACGGTCATGACATGGCGCGCATGTGTTCGAATACGACTGGACTCGTCAAGTGTGGCCGGCATGCATCCCGTTCCGTCCAGGGACCGGAGGCAGGGGAAGTGCAGGCAGAGCGGGCAGCAACGAAGACGGCTTAGATGATGAGGACTGCAGGATTCCAGCCCAATCTCGCCGCCGGCTGCGTTCGTCGGCCGTTTTCTGGAGGTTGGGGTAACTGTCTCTAGGAGGTCGCCAGTGCCGTGTTGCCGTCATCTGGGGCTGCTTGGTGCGGAAGATGGATGGGAAAGTGCCAGAGACAACCTGGAACGCCTCACCTCAGCTTCGGGCGCTGAGACAGCGCTGAACCACAGTGACGGCACTGGGCCTCTTTCGATTGAGGGATGGCGCTGAGGACAGCCCGAGGGGATAGCAAGAACGGACGCCATTCGGGATCTAGCGGGATAGGTGGCCGCTGCTGTGCGATAAGGCATCTCAAGGAAGGACCGGCCCAGTCCAGCGCCTTCCAGGTTGGAGGTGCCCGTGACGACCCCGCAGTTGCCCCCCGGGCCGCCTTCAGAAGGTGTTCTTGCTCAGGAGACTCTTTGGGACGTCATCCCCTAGCGCCAAACGTCCCTCGTGGATCTGGAACCAGTCCGCCAATCCAGAGCCCCCAAACCTCGCCAGTGTTCCGGGCCACTTCCCAGAGGCCACTGACGCCCAGGAGTTCCACCAGCTGGAGACCAGCCCGGCCCAGCCATCCCGTCCCCGTCACTTCTCACCTTACTTCGCTGCACCTCATCAGTGTCGGTCAGTACCGGTACCACATGCGTGAGGCGTGTTGTTGTTCCCAGGCAGACGGGGCGGGCAGTCGTAATAAATAAACCAAGCCGCCCCAAAGAGACGACGGGAGTCAGCCAGACACAACATACGCCCGTTAATTAGATCAGATCCGACCCTGTGCCATTTCCCAGCATGCGACACGGGATTCTCATCGTCTTGTAAACAACGACCCCTCCATCTCGACGACTTCCGACCTCCATATTTTTTTCCCACGTCCTCTTCCAAGTTCCTCCTTCCAACCCCGCTTGACTACCCGCAAACTCGCTGAGAAATCACCGCCGCCGCCTCCGCCGCCGCCGCCGCTGCTCATTCTCGCGCTTCCCCGCCGTTTCCAACGAATGCGAAATATCGATAATCATTTCAACTGCAGCCACTACAAACCTCGCGATCGACAAAGATAGCCCACCATGCCTGGCCCAGTCGAACCCAAGACCCCCACCGAGCACTCTCCCAGACAGTCCCCGCGCATCGAACTTCCCGAGGACGATGGCACTCCGCGTCATGATGGCCAGGCCAGCCCGGGCATGAGGAACAGCAAGGGGTGGGACGGGAAACTCAGGGTACAGCGGACCGCCGTCCTCGCCAACCCGGAGGTGCTGTCAGACCCTGAGTCTGACGACGAGAATGTCGTTCCGGGCGAGGAACTCCCTGCCGACGAAGGCAAGCAGAATTCTCCGAGAGCCAGCTAGCGAACAAGACAAGACTGACACATGCCCCTCCAGACCTCCTCGACGGCGAAGACCTAGACACGGACGAGCTCATCGTCTCCCACGCCCGCGTCGCCTCCATCCCCGCCCTCCGCCTCGAGCGCTTCGCAAAAGTCGTCCGCCTCTGCCTGCGTCAGAACAGTATCCAGGACATCGACGGCCTCTCCGCCCTCGCCCCGACCCTCGAGGACCTCGATTTCTACGACAACCTCATCTCCCACATCCGCGGCCTCGAGGATCTCGTCAACCTCACAAGCCTCGACCTCAGCTTCAACAAGATCAAGCACATCAAGCGCGTCAACCACCTGACCAAGCTCAAGGAGCTCTTCCTCGTTGCGAACAAGATCGGCACCATCGAGAACCTCGACGGCCTCGATAACCTTACCAGCCTCGAGCTTGGCTCCAACCGCATCCGCGTCCTCCAGAACCTCGACTCCCTCAAGCAGCTTGAGGAACTCTGGGTGGCCAAGAACAAAATCACCGAGCTCACTGGCCTCGGCGGCCTGCCCAACCTGCGCCTGCTCAGTATTCAGTCCAACCGCATCCGCGATCTCTCCCCCCTCAGCCAGGTGCCCTCCCTCGAGGAGCTGTACATCTCCCACAACGCCCTCACCTCGCTCGCCGGCATCGAACAGAACGAGAAGCTGCGCGTGCTCGACATTTCCAACAACGCCGTCACGAGTGTCAAGGGCCTCAAGCCGCTCAAGAACCTGGAAGAGTTCTGGGCGAGCTACAACCAGATCTCCGACTTTAACGAGGTCGAGAAGGAGCTTAGGGATAAGGAACAACTGACGACCGTCTACTTTGAAGGGAACCCGCTGCAGCTTAGGGGGCCGGCGGTGTACCGAAACAAAGTTCGTCTGGCTCTGCCTCAATTATCCCAGATCGACGCAAGTGAGTGCATTGCCCCCCGAAACAACCCCCACGAAAACATTGCTAACAGTTTCACAGCCTTTGTCAAGACATAGTGGCTTGGTTTCTTTTGTAGTATGAACCTTACGAGGCCGGCATGGCGTTAAAAAGGCGTTTGTTTAGAAACTCGGGATCGGCCAAGTGATCGATGAACAACATATCTGGGTCTTTTATTCGCACGAGATACCTCTCACCGAGCATACTCATGATTGCATCGTCTGTTGAGCACGCGAAGAATTGTTTTAGGGCGGGCGGTGACTTTGACACGGAGGAAAACACACGGCTTGGCTGGGCAAGCGGGACAGCAAACTGTCTTGGTCATGGCTCTCGTTGTATTTTAACGGCAGATCACAGTCATGCCGAAGGGAGACAATGATATCTAGATACAATCGACGCGCACTGTACGTGGTTCGACACGCATCTGGTATCGCTCCCTTGCACACCGCCAGTTGTGAGCCACTAACAGGCCACTTCCGCAGGCGGGCGCAGATGTTGTTGCAGGTACGGTAAATGAGGCGGGATCGACAACATGTCATGCAAGGCCCATTTAGCCGAAGATCCAGAGCTTCTCGGTAGGGAAGTACTGAAACGATGGTTAGCTGACTGCGCTTCTGAGGTGGACACAAGTTGAGAAGGGAAAACTCACGTTTGCGGGCTGGTTGAAGCGGGTCTTGCGGTCGAGAGAGCTGATCTTGTCAATATCGGCCTGCTCGAGGTCGAAGCTGGTGCAGTCGAGGTTCTGGGCCAGGATCTCCTTGCGGCTGGTCTTGGGGATGACGGCCAGGCCGCGCTGGGTGGCCCAGCGGAGCAGAACCTGGGAGTTGGTCTTGCCGTGCTTCTGGGCGATGGCGGAGACGGTGGGCTCCTCGAAGAGAGGGACGAAGTCGGTGGCGTGCTCCATGTTGAACTCCTTGAAGCTGGCAGGGCCGAAGGAGGAGTAGGCCGTGACGGCGATGCCCTCGTTGGCAGCGAGCTTGATGAGGTCGGGCTGGACGAGGTAGGGGTGGTGCTCGATCTGGAGGGTGGCGGGGGGGATCTTGGCGTAGCGGAGCAGGTCGTAGAGGAGCTGGCCCTGGAAGTTGGAGACACCGATGCTCTTGGAGAGCTTGCTCTCGACGAGGCTCTCCATGGCGGTCCAGGTCTCCTGGATGGAGGCCTTGGAGGGGCGGATCTCGGACTTGCCGTCGTAGTGCCAGCCGGGAGGGTATCTGACGGAGGGGTCGACGTACTCGAGGGCGACGGGGAAGTGGATGAGGTAGAGGTCGAAGTAGTCGATGCCCCAGTCGGCGAGCTGCTTGCGGACGATGGGCTCTACGCGGTCGCCATCGTGGAAGGTGTTCCAAAGCTTGGAGACGATGAAGAGCTCCTCACGCTTGACGAGGCCCTCCTTGATGGCGCGGGCAACACCCTGGCCGCACTCGACCTCATTGCCGTAGTCTAGAGAAAATGCGCCGTCAGTACCGGATTGGATGCGAGGGCGCAAAAGATTTGATTCATGTGACGGCGGGGAAGACGGACGGCCAGCCCCGAGTGTAAGTGAGTGGGTGACAGGGGGAGGGTGTGTGACTTGGGAAGGGGTGCAGCAGGTGCAGGGATGTCTTGCGGAGAGCTTTCCGGCGAAATTGCAGCGCTGTGGGAAAATCGGTGCTCTGCAGAAATTCGAGCCCATCATCCATGGTGGGGTTGAGGAGGGGTAAATCCAGGCTTCCAGAAGTCATGGAGGGGGGGACCAAGCAGACCACCACCACCACGGGCCATTGAGCGCGGGCACCACGTTTCTCCAGAGAATCTCCTGCTGCCAGTCCATTCTCTTGGTCGCACGCATTGCTGCCGTCCTCGTCGCCGGGTCTGGTTTTCTGCGTGTCCCTGTCCTCCCACCATGACTTCCAGTGAGGGCAGCTTCGCATGTGGACTTACCGCAGGCGCCGTCAAACAGACGGTAGCCGGCCTTGATGGCCTCGTAGACGGTGTCGGCGGCAATTGCGTTGTCGACCTTCCACAGACCGAAGCCCACTTGGGGCATGTCGAAGCCGCTGTTCAGCTTGATGTTGGGGACGGCCATTGTGATGTCTGGCAGTCGTTCTGGTTAAAACACAAGGCAAGAGAAGAAGATTCGGGGTATCAATGGCACGGCACGATGGACCGTGAAAGGGCTTGGAAGAGGAGAAGAGAGGGAGAGAAGGAGGGACAGATGGCGCCTGGGAGGAAGAGGAGGTAGAATTCAAGTATTTATAACCCCGAAACGTCAGGTGCTTTGATCCGCGGTTGCCAGGTTGATTTACCCAGACAGACACGAAGCGCGACCTGCCAGGCCTTGATCGAAAGGTACGGCAGATACATCGACCTCGCGGCCCGCCCTTCGGATTCAAACAGCCCTTGGTTCCGTCACCATACAGCTCTGGCGCCGCATCAAGGGCGCCAAAGGCTGGCGGCGGGGGCAAGGGACCGATAGGAAAAAGTGACACACAGATCGCCTGCCGCAGAGCGAACCAGCCAGCCAGGGGTGGCCGCTGGAGAGGGCACAGGCGGCTGTCAGTCGCGGGACCGTAACACATGAAGACTCCGGAAGCGATTGGCATGGATAAAATACCATCAGGCAAAGATACTGTGCAGAGGCCGCGGTGGAGATGGAGTGGCCGCTGCAGAACGGGACGCGCCCATTTGTGCGTTTAAATCAGCCTGAGGATTCGGGATGGACCATGAAGAAGCCCGCCGACTTGGGGTAAAGTTGGGGTTCACGCTTCCCGCCGCCGCGTTGCGTCGTCTGCCATTGGAACCCCGTGAAGTTTCGCGGCAAGCCAGCAGGAGGGAAAGCAACCCAAGCTCGAGGTGCATGCGGTGGTTGATCGAAGGAAGCTTTTGCTTGTGAGGTTGTTGGCGAGGGCAGCCAACCGCTGCTGGAGCGATTGGCCGCGGCGGCTTTGGTGCGCTGCCACTGGCCGTGCCTCTGCTGCGAAGGGGTCTTGTGGCCCCCCCTCAAGCGCGGAGTAACTGCCAGCCCTGCCTTGCCTGTCGGCCAAGACGGTGCAAAACGTGACGTGGGGTAGCCTTTTGGCACAGGCTTCTCGGCCAGAAACAACCATCCAAGTCTGGATGCTGTTGAAGGAAGTCGCCTTACTTTTTTGCACTGCGTATCCGCCCTGCCGGTCTGGCCTCTCGCTGGTTCTTTCGATGCCCCGCCGGAAAGTGCTTCAGTGGAGAATGATTTCGCCGAGACCCGATTAAATCGCATTTAGCCTAAATGCCGTCCGGCGCGGCTAATTGGCTTCTTCTCAAGACTTCTCTCCGTCCCCAACGCCTTCCCTGAAGAACAACAATATCCGCTGGGACCGGTAAAAGTACGATGCCGCCGCGCTCTTGAGCCGCTTCTCGAGGATTTTGAGATCGAAAGACGCCGAATGTACGATTCGCCGCCTCTGACGAACATCCCGTTTCGCCAACGCCCATGCGCATTCGCCAGATCTCCATCAGATCGCACGGGCACGCTGATGTCAGCGCGGACACTAGACCGGACGCGGCCGGCTCGCTCACGCGGAATGTCGCACCTTCCGTCGCCTCACTCATGCACCCACGGCGCAATTGCCGGAGCAACTTGGATCCACGTGGGCGGGCGCGTGGGGTCTTTGCACTTCACCCGGGTGGATCCTCACCTCGGCGAGATGCCACGCCTCGTGCCGTGCGCCTCCCTCTACTTCCCATCTTGCCCAAATCTCTAGAGCCGCCAAGTGGCGAGGCATACCTAGTCACAACGAGGACTTCACAACGAGGACTTGAACAGTTTCAGTCAATGATATCTTTCAGAGCTTTCAACAGTCTTAAGACGGACAATTGCCCATTCAATCCCTTTGTGCGACTTGGACGTGGTCAGCTGCCAACATCCTTGTCTTCTTTCCGGATTTGGAACACTCACCAACTGGTAAAGGATTCGAGTCGACTTTGGCGGAGAGAGACTTACAATGCCTCAAAACCTTTTGGGTCTTCCCACCTCGAGTGAAATGGCACAGAAGATGAATGTCACGGAATGAATGCTACTTTGTGCCCTCGAAACTGACAAGGCAAGATGTTCAGCCAGATAATAGACTTTGTCTTCACAGCTGTAGCCCAAAATAACTCGACTCTCCTCCCGCATCCCTTACACGACTGGATTCTTTGTGTTTGATGGAGGTGATCTGTCAGTCTGCACGAATGCTGTATATATCGTTAGATGCCCCTCCGAATGAGAAGTATGCTTCAGAACATCAGATCCAGATCCAACATAACCACCCAATACCCACTGACACGACCGCACCATGTCGACGAATTTGAGATTCGGAAGGGGGGCGCAAGAAGCGCCTGCTCAACCTGCGCATCTTGCTCGACCTGCGCAGCTTGCGCTACCTGCTTTGCGACCAGCACAGCCCGCCTCGGAGCCGCCACGGAGGTGCGGTCCAGGGCCAAATGAGAACCCGCGCGAGCGCAGACTGCGTATCAGAGACGCATCCACGAAGAAGATGGCTTACGTGAGAGGAGACATTAAGGAAGAAAATGACATTCCAGGACACAACACACCACCGCCCCCCCGTGATCCCGAAGAGCAACTAAAGACCAGGTACGCCAGCGCCACGTGGAACAACAGGGCCGTGGAACAAGCGCAGCAAGCATACGGCGGAGGCTCCAACAGCAAAGGCTACGGCATCACTCTCAAGAGAATTCTGGCGGTCGGCGGGTACGGAATCGCAGCGCTCGTCCAGCACAAGAGCGACCGCGCGGTGAAAAGGGAGTGCGTGATGAAAGTGGAGAAGGCAAGGCACAGGCATCACAGAACGCTCGAGCAGGAGGAGAAAGCCCTCAAGGTAAGTCGTCCAACATGTTGGCGAGGGTGAGCATGAGAGCTGACCTGCCGCAGAAATACAAGGGCGCCAAGCATATCCTGCAGATTCTCGACATCACGCAGGAGATCAAGGACAAGAGAGCCGCAGACAACTTCAACAAGATAGAGTACATCCCGAAAAACAGTCACCAGGAACTGGACCGCAAATGGGACATCAAGGTTCAGCGGACTCGCGACTTTGTTCTCACAGAGTATGCCGAGGGCGGCAACCTGCATCAGTGGCTTGCCAAAGCCAGTCGCAGCAACAGGCGCTGGCCCGACAAGGCTCTCTGGATGCTTTTCAAGTGTCGTAAGTTCACACTCTCAGCCCCGCTTGTTTGGATTTGTTTGCTGACTTGGCCGCCGCAGTCGTCTCGGGACTCGTCGGCATGGGATACCCGCCGAATGAGCTTCGCAAGAACGATCCTCAATGGGATCCCAACAATCCCATCCAGGAGGAAGTTCCCGACGATGATGTCGCCATGGAGGAAACGACTCACTTCGATCTCGATCCACAAAACGGTAAGTTTCTCCGAACTTCGTTTGTGATACGCAGCTGACTTAATTTTGCAGTTTTGGTGACCAAGGATGCGGCACACGGGGACTTTCCCATCTTCAAGGTAACCAGTTCCAATGCCCCTGAACGAACGACGTTGATGCTGACGATTTCTAGATTGCAGACTTTGGCAACGTAAATTTCTTCAGCGAAGCAAGCACAAAGCCTGAGGAGTTCACGTGAGTTGCCTCTTCAGTTTCCTTGCTATCGAGCCCCAATGCTGACCTGTTTGATAGAAAAGAGCTCTTCTGGAAGTGCCGTTTAAAAGGGAAGAGATATTACTATGCACCCGTAAGTAACCACCCATTTCGTATGGATTCTATTGCTCACATTCTTAGGAACAATTCGACAGCTCCTGGGACGACATGACCGACTATGTCGAAGATGTTGGGCCCAACAAGTTCATCGCCACCGACGGGACCAAACCCAAAGTTGCAGGGAACTACGGCATGCACACCAACGTCTACCACATCGGCGTCATTGTTCGTATACCTTCTGCCCCCTTCTCCTGTGTGAACATCCTGACTAACAAACCAACAGATGTGGTGCGCCATCACGCGATGCTCTTTCACCGCCCCTGTCCTGCGCAAGCACTACCCAGACTACCAGAAGCCCGTTGGAGTCGAGACTTACGGTTGCGCTCTTCAGTCCGACAAACTCAGAAAGACAGACAAGCAACTAAGAGACCTCGTCCAGCTCTGCCTGGCGCATGACCCGGCACTCCGTCCGTCACTGAAGGCCCTCATGCAGAAAATCAAGTCCCGCCTCAACTCCCAAGAACTTGAACCTGACGAGCAGGTCGCCATGTGGGCCCGGGACTTTTTCAACTCCCCACGCACCCCTGGTGATGAGCCCCCAGACAAGCAAGAGGGCAAGCGACCATACCCATTCGACGGCGAGGGCGATCAAGAGGCGCGCATTCCCAGGCGCCGAAAGACCGGACACAACCCCCACCTCCATGCCCCGCGCATCCCGTTGAATTCGCGGGCCCTCGGCCCTGCGGTCTCGGGCTTTCCTCCGCCCATTCCGCATCCCCAGGTGCATCAAGTACAAGTCCCGTCCATCCACCACCTCGTTCAGCCGCGGTACCCATCCGGCATATTTCAACAACCGGAGGCGCCGCAGCCGCCGCCACAGCCGACTGTCCTCCAACCACCACCTGCCCAGGCAATCTTTGGCGGTTTCCACAACGTTCCGCCGACTGCTGACCTGTCGCAGTCTCAAAACCAAAGCCAATATGGGTGGTCAGCTGGCGATCGCCAGTTGGCCGTCCCTTACTCTCTCTCTGGGTACGGGACTCCGTGGGATATTCCGCCCAACGCGCAGACGATGCAGCCGGCGCCGAACCAATTTTACTTTGGGCAACAACAACAGCAACAGCCGGCGCTGCCGCCTGTTCAGGGAGTTCCTCAGGGGTATCACTCGTTTTACCTGGAGATGCAGTACCAACGGCTGCGGGAGGAGCAAGAGCAACACCAGCTGAACCCGCAGGCTAACCCGTTCCTGCCGCAGCAACAGCAGCAGCCACCGAACGAATATGACCAGCAACTGGATGAGGAGCAGGAGTTGCGGAGGCAGCAGTACGAAATGCTGATATCTCAGATGAACCGGTCGCAACAACAGCAACAGCAACCACTCATGCTCCCGTATAGTATGACGGGTCTGCAGCCGAACCTGGCATTCCAGGAAAACCAACTCCAGCCGCAGCAGCAGCAACCGAACGTGTTTGGGCAGGTGTTTCCGCCGCCCGGCCCAAACGACGACGGCGACATCCAGATGGCTGACTACTTCCAGGGCATCTAGCCGATTGGCTGTGTCTGTGTATGAGTGTGAGAATGAAAGGGGGCAATGACGGAGATCTGTCGGCTGGTCCGCATCTTCCTCTGGTCATTGAGCTCTTGTTGTGATATCCGTTCCGGGAAAGGCGTTCAAAACAATGCGGTTAGACAAACAAGGCATTATAGACGGTCGGCGAAGTAGGCGTTCAGGTTTTCTTTTTTCTTCAATAACCTTGGGAGCGGTTATACCACTCATAGATAGACTTGGACGGCGCCGAGCTCTTTGTGATACCATTTTGCATGCGTTTGATTCAACGACGTTGGGCAGCTAAATACAAAGTGACTTCAAATATCGGGCGGGTATCATTTTGAGATCTATGTGCAATGCTGATATTATGTCCATGCCGCCATCGGCTAAATCACCTTCCAACTCCATGCAGGAAACAAGCGTACTTGTACATCTCTTCTTATCGTACCCATCCATTCCTCCTCATGTCTTCAACCGCTGAGCCCGAAATTAGCATAACGACACGCACACTGCCCAGGCCCCGCGGCAATATTGATGGCGTTCCCGTCGTAGTCCTTGCACTCCGGCCCGCCGCTCTTGACCTGCACGACCTCGACCTCGCCGGGCCAGTCGGCCCACTTACTCCCGTCCGACACCGCGGTAGTGTTGCCGTCCGCCGCGCCGACGAGAGCGCCGCCGCCGCCGCCGCCGGCCTTCTTCCTCGTCCAGAGCGTCGCGCGGAATGCCGTGTCGCCAAACACGCACGTCGACGATTTGTTCTCCCCGTCGGGCGAAATGTCCGCCGACGGCGCCACGGTCTTGGGCAGGGAGAAGTTGAAGACGAGGCGCTCCTCGAACGAGTTGCCGTCGAGCAGCGTCATGGTCAGGTTCGCGAAGTGCGGGGCGAAGGGGTTGGCGGACGACGAGATCTGGTACTGGTACGAGTTCCTCGGCGTGATGGTCCAGAAGAAGGTCGCGAGCGAGGCGTTGGCGTCGCTCCCGCCGGCCGCCGAGGTCTCCGAGTAGGTCTGGTACGGGAAGCAGCGCCACGTCGACGGGTTGGCCGTGCAGCTCGTGTTGGCCTCGGTGAGGGCCGTGTTGAAGGCGAAGGAGCCCGCCGGGAAGATACCCGTCGGGACCGGGTCGTCCGAGTTGGACGGGGGACCGCTGGGGGGTTGGTGTTAGTCACTGTTGTAGATGATATCTTAGGAAGAAACATACCTTTGTCTGCGCATGCCGACCGTCAGACCTACCGACAGGCCCACGATCAGACTAACGACGACGACGACGACGGCCATCGTGCGGAACCGCCGCCTCCGCATGGCGACCCGCGCATCCTCCCCGGTCTTGTCCTCCGACGCCAACGGCCCCACGGGCGTGGTGATGGGCAGCAGGCTCGAGCGGTCCTTGTACGAGCTCCGCGGGGTCGAGGCGCCGGAGCCCGGGCTGCTCCCCGCGACGCTGCTGGCGGCGCTGGCGCTGAGGAGGCTGCGCGTGCTGACGGTGCTGCGGGAGCTGTCGCGGGAGGAGCTGCGGGAGTAGGCGGGCGGCGGGTAGGACGGGTGCGGCCATACCGGCCGGGGCACGGGCGAGCGGCCGTACGTTCGCGGTTTCGTGTTGCGGTTCGGCGGGGACGGGGGTAAGGGCGCCGTCGTGGGGTGTACGGCGGGCGGGAGGGAGTCGTCTTCGGCGATGACGGGCATGCGGCCTACCGACATGATGGAGGTGCGGTTCCCGGCCGACGAGTGCGGAGACTTGGGCATTGTGCCGGGGGCGAAGATGGATGGTTGGGTGTGGCCGGTCCTCTTTGGCGTAGTTGTACGGGTTGATGATGATGTTGGAGGTCCTGAGGTTATATCGCCCACAATGGGGGACGGGGCTGAGGGATTGCGATGTCGTCACTGCTCTTCTTGAGCCCGCTACTGGAATATGATGGCGTCGAAGCCCAGTGGGTGAAAGTGGGCGTATAGGGGAGATTTGAGCCGCAATAGCAAAGTAGATTGCGATGAACCCGCACGCCCTGCTATCTTCGACGTGATGGGTAATGGTCAAGAATCCGTACTGGGACGTTTGCGGATGACTGTTAACCAGGTTTCTGGGAGTGCCACAGAGCCCAGAAAGCGTAGATCGACGATCCTTGGAAAACAGAGACCTTTGATATAAGACCCCCCCTGGGACTGACACGGGGTCGTCGAGACACTGCGAATGTTTATTTTGCTCCCCTCCCCGCTTCGCTGACGACTCAGCTCGAGCCGAGAAGGAACAAAGAAGGGCGGGTAGGTCCCCGGTTTATGGGGCGATGGCCGACGAACCCAAACCGGGCGAGGACAGACAAAGAAACGGTGGGGGGTCGAAGGGTAGGACTGGCAAAGAAGATGCTGTTTCAAGACTGCCGTTCCCTCGGCATGCTGGTTGATCTATGATCTATCTCGTGCCGCAGTGGCAGCCGCTTTTGGCCCGCGTCCGACAGAGCCTAGCTTTGCCCAGAAAACACCCCCCCCCCCCCCCCCCCGACGAACGGCTTCATGTCTGGTCGTCACATGGCGTAGCTGGAGGCTGAGCACTGCACATGCAGGGCAGGACGCGGCCGCTTGATCTACTGTCAATCCTGAGCTGGACTCTGGCGCTTGCCAGCTGAAGACTGCCCCCTCTGCTCAAACGGCAAGCTCGTGGCCTCAATGTCATGTTTCTGGGATCGACGAGAGGAAGAGCTTCGTTCCGAGCAGGGGGGTGGTGTGTTGACAGCGAACTCGCAGCAGGGGTCGTAGATATTCCCCATTAGGCTCGGCTGTCAATGATGGCGGCCGTGGCAAGCGTATCCGAACCGGTCGTCGTCGTCAACCTGGCACTAACACGAGCCCGGCAGGGTTGAAAATTGCGCAGCTAATAGATATGAACAGCCGTGAGGTGAGGCGAGCCGCGAAGAAGACAATGAAAATGAAGAGTCGACGTTCGGTGGAATGCTACCAGAAGTCGAAGCTGCAGCGGCCCAGCAAATAGTCTGGGCGATAGTGGTGTTCTAGCCGAGGCCGTCATTGGCTAATGGGGCACCAGGTAAGACATTGCTAGCCGCTTCCAGAAGTGAACGACAAGGAACGTCGAGGGGCGGCTGGGTGGCGCGAAGCCTCTTGGGCTGAGGCAGCGGGGGGGCCAATGGACCTCCGAACATAGAGAGATTGCCCTCGGGAGTTGCTGTGAGCCTGGACTCGGCCGGTGCCGCTGTTAAGACTTGAACCCGATCAGGTAGTGTGGCTCAGGGGTTCGCACATGAAGGCACTTCAACTGTGGAAGTGCAATGTCGTGGGGGGCTGTAGCGGTTACGGTCGGCCGCATATCCGAAATGGCGATCTGCTGAACGAGTAATACTATGTGCGTTGGTGAGGGGATTGTGGACAAGTGTGGGTTGGTGGTGAAGCCACTGACATCGCGGTGTCTATGAACATATTGCTGGCGTGATGGCCGTTCCTCTTCTAACATGATGCAAAATAGCCTTCTCTCGACATGCCTCAGTGTATCCTGTATTGTACAACAGTAGCATTCAAATGACCCTTCCACTTCAAGCATCACCCTGTACCTCCTGTGCAACCTCCTTGCCCTTGCTCTGCAAGCTGTCATTCTCGCTCTCAGCATACGAGGGGGGGTCCAGAGTGTCGCCCCCGGCCACCCACACGCGGGAAAGCTCCTCTTCGATCTCCTGCCGTCTCGCCTTCCATGTCTCCACCTGCTCGAGTCGCTCCCGGAGATCTTGCAGCTCCTTCTCTACCTGCATCTTCTCCCTCTCGGTTCCGATCCTCTCAAACTCCCACTCGTCACCCCGCTCGCCCATCCCGAGAATGAGGTTGTAGGTGTGGTACTTCTTGAGGGAGGCACGGGTAGAGATGGTGATGAGCGCTGGTGATGATTAGCAAATGTGAATATCCAGACGTAAAGATTCCGCTTACTAATGCCCTTCTCCTTGCACGTCTCGTAAAGCAGACCCTCGACGTCTTGGGACACAGCACTGGTGCCCTCGTCGACGATGGCGTACTGCGGCTCGTGGTAGAGAACACGGGCAAAACCCATTCGCTGCTTCTCACCACCGCTGAGAACGTCCTTCCACTCCTTACGAGTGTCCCAACCGCCTTCACGGTCAGGCAAGTAGCCAAGACGAGCCTCTTCCAGGACGCGCTTCAGGTCCTCCTCGGACTTCCTCTTCTCTCGCATGTCGTGGTGACCATCGGGATAGATGACCTGGTCACGCAGAGTGCCGATGCTGAGGTACGGTCGTTGCGGCAAGAACATGATACCATCCTGACCAATGTCCTTGGGCCGACTGATCAGTCCTCGGTAGACGGGCCACAGCCCAGCAAGAACACGGGCGATAGCTGTCTTGCCAACACCGTTGGGTCCAGAGATCTAAAATAGTCAGTCCTGGTCTGGTACAGGCAGCAGTGAAACTCACCAGAAGATGCTCTCCTCTCCTGACAACCATCGAAAGCGACTCCATCAATTCCTCGCCTCCATTGGGCCAGAGAGCTGGCGCAACCACGGGAACATTTTCAAAGCGAACACCGTCGAATCCCTTCTGGATCGTACCCTGGACGTCCGAGAGCGAGTAAAGCTCGTTCGGCTGTCCGCGCAGGTAGTAAGCATTGGCGTGAACGCGGTGGAGCGTCGAGATCAGCGTGTAGACTCTGCTCGTGTAGCCAGCAAGTTCGGACAGATCCTTGATGGAGTACATCATTCTACCACCAGCATCTGCAAGCGAAAGCATGAGACGCTTGTTGGTGATGAACTCCTTCATACGGCCACGCTCTCTGCTGCCCTTGGCAGCAGTCTCGGCCAGTTCGGCGGCACCACCAAGACCTCCCCACGCGGGAAGGAACACGGGCAGCGACGACAGCAAGTAGCCGTAGGCACTCCAGCTGTACTTAAGGATGAAATCCTCCAGCATGTTATACCGGATCTTGAGCATGTAGATGCCCTCCATCCAGTTCTTGAGAGACTTGAATTCCTTATTGAGGAACTGCTTCTCCATATCCGCGCCTCCGTAGAAGGCAATCTCCTCGGCATTGGCAATCAGACGCGCGTGCAGGCTTCTAAAGTCTCCCTCTTTGCGGCCCTCTACCGCCTTGAGCTTACCGAATGGAGGTGACAAGCGGCGCAGAATGCTTGCCGTCAGGAAGTAGTTGCTCAGCAGACCAGTGAGCGCAAGCGGGCCCAGTGATCGGAAGAGCTGGTAGTTGAACACGCAGAGATCGACGAACGGCTTTCCGAGCGACGAGTACAGGTTCGCAGCAGCGGCGCAGAAGAGCGTCAGGTCTTGTGTGATGAACTGGTCTGCTCCCTGCCCGACGCCGCCGTCCAGGTTGGACAGTTTGTAGTAGTTGAGACTATCGCTGAGGTAGAGATCATGGATATATCGTGTAAGCCGGGTTCTAAATGCGATGGACACCTTGGACTCGAGGAACTTGATCATAGCGTTGGTGTACGAGGCGAAACCACCAAGACCGCACCACTGTAGTTCCAATCAGCACGCAGTCAGGTCTGCGCAATGCGAATCACTCACCTTGACTAATCCCCAGAGGAACTTCTTCCCCTGTCCGGCGACTAGATCTCGAACGATCTCACCGTCGAGCCGTGCGACAACAAGCGAGAGGTACGTCCGGAGCATCAGAAACACACCATGGCTGACGAGCAGGCCGGCCTCCTTGCTCGACCACCTCGGGATCATGATGCTCATCAAACTCAGAAACTGGTGAAGGAAGGCCAGGTTCAGCCCGGGCTTCGTCTGCGCAGACGGCACAGTGCCATCTCCGAGCCCGGACACGCGTGGTGGGTTGAGGAACAGGCGGCGATGGGCCTCAAAGGTCAGCGGCTTCGTGGTCTGGATGACAACCTTGGAGGTGCCGTCCTTGTAAGGGACGTATATTGTCCGAGAGCCGTCCTTGTTGTGCAGCCACGAGTTGGTGCGGACGAGCTTGCGGCCCTGCTCCCTCTCCTCGCGCCGACGCCTCCACCACCGCCTCCCGCCCGCAGCGCCGAGGACGATGGAGGCGGCGAGGGCGAGGGTCGCGAGCAGGCGGGTCGTACGGGATGTGTTTCGGAGGCGGGTGCGGATGAGGGTCGAGTACTTTTCGTAGAAGGCGGTGATGGCCTCCTCGGCGGCCGACTGGCGGAGGGTCGACTGTTCGGCCATTGCGGCGGCGGCGTTGGGTAAAGGTGGTGGTTACGGTTTGTGTCGGTGGTCGGAATGCGGAGGGACGGGGATCGAGTCGCGCAGGCTCGCCGCGGATGGGGGAGAAAGCTGCTACGAATGCGCAGCCATCACCGAAGGGGCGGACTCGTCGGAGTTGGAGAGTGCGGTCGATGCTCAGTCGTGGGGATGGGGGAATGGGAAAGCAGGAAGTGGTGAAGGCGGTTGCAATCGAGGGTATGTTTTGTTGCTGTCGTCGGCACGCTGGCGGACTTTCCCAGTCTTGCAAATAGAGGTGTTGCGCTCGCTCTGGAGAGTCGGACTAAGCACGTGGTCGCAATGGCAGCGCAGCCTGAGTCGAGTTTGTTGTTTGGAGAAGGACCGGGCTTGGGGTGGGCGCTCTTTGCCAGCGCTGGCTCGTGATCCATTACGACATGTGAATGCCGGGGGCAGTGGAGTTCCGAGGCACTGCCAGAACACCCGAACCGGTGGATAACTTGGGGAAAGCTGGTGCTGGCAGGTACGGATACAGTGCCAGTGCTGGTGCTGGTGCTGGTCGCTGCGCGCTGCGCCGTCCCCCCACCGCAGAAGGGGGCGAGCGGGAGCCGAGGGGCCTGTGAGTGGCTGGTTTCGGGCGGGAATGACGCTAGGCCGCCAGGATCTGGGGAGGCCTGAACGAATGACATCCGGCAAACGGCGGCACGACGGATACCAGATGACAACCCCAGAGTTGGAGAGTTGGTGGATGTGGGGGAGCCAGCCAGCCGGGCGCGGTTCGCAGTCACATGATGGCAGCTGGCCAACATGACATCTGAGTAAGCTGAACTTCCTGTCTTCAGAGGAAACGGGCCCCGGTTGTTCAGGTTCAACTAAGTCCAGAATGCTGCTGGGCAAGCCGTACCTCGACGCAGGTCATGCCACGGGTCCCGGCCTCGACCGGCAGCGCTCCTTGATTCAAGGTCCGAGGCCTGGACGGCCGGCGTCACCGACCAGGCAAATCTTTGTCGAAGACCCTTCTGCAAGGTTCAAAGGTTGCATGTCTCAACCCGCATGAGCTACTGAAGAAGATGCCCAGCGCAATGGAACCCGTCTGGCCACCACGGAGATCCATATGCAGGGGATTGTGCCCCGTACCCCAGACTTTGTCTTTCCCTAGACCGAACTTGCCTGTTGTCACAACCAACATAAGCTGTAGATATACAACCATGATAGTCTCAGGCTATCCTCCCACCCATTGCTTGAAGACAGGATCAAGAAAAGGCTCAGTTGTATCTCCTGATCAAAACATGACGACCTCCCAGTCGCAGCACGGCCGGCAATGCATTCCGCCAAGCCTTGGTAGCTTCAACTGACCGTCCACGGATTGCTATCCCCCAAAAACGAATCATCGCGTATCAATATCATCCTTTGGTCTTTCCTCACAGTTGGAATGCTCACCAACAAAGTCGAGCACCACCCATCTCGGTCATCCAACCAACCTCTGACAGGCCATCGTGGGGCGAGCCGCAGCGCCGGTTGAGGCTGCATGCATCGTAGCCGCATCCGTAGGATGTGGCTCCTGGCCAAAAAAAGGTAAGCAGAAAACTCAATGACGCGGGTCTGCCGGGGCCACGACCGCTTCCCCGGCCAGGCTCACCTGCGTTCCTGAAACACAAAAAAAAAGGGGACGAAAATCCTTTGGACGCAAAATCGAATTGAAGGAACGACATCGTGTACTTGTCGCGGGGAAAAAAAAACAAACGACAACACGCCATCCACCGGTCCTGATCCTGACTCCATTTGAGCTGCCATGTTACGCGTACTTGAGGCCAAGATTCCCTCTCAGCGTCCACAGACCGGCGACCGGAGTTGACTCCTTGAATGAGCGAGAGGTAGCGCGTCGAGAACCGGCCTTCATTTCGGCTGAGAAGCATCCCGCTAGAGCATGAACGGCTTCACCATGGATGACATCCAGCCACACAGCACGATAGTCTACAGGACACCCGAGGAGGACCACGGCGTCGGCAAGCGGATATGGGAGCTCTACAAAGCCGGCGCTCCCCTTTTCACCAAGCAACTCCTGGCAGACGCCGAGGAGCAGCTGGTCAGGACGTCGGGAGAGATGGTGTTGACCGGCGTGAACGGCAACAAGTGCTACGTGACTGGCGGAGGAGTCATCAGAAACACGTAAGTCGAGGAGGAGTAAAAGCACTCCGTCACACAACACACGCTGATCATGCTTAGCTGTCAAGACCCGTGCGCCGTTTCTTTCAAGTCCATCCAGAGACTCATCAGGGGAACGTCAACGGACCGACACCGGCAGCCGTCGACAACCTTCTGCTCGCTGGAAGTCTACTCGTACAAGCGGAGGCCGACAACACCGGGCGATTTCGACATCATCCACCAAAGGTTCGACGAGTACGAGCGGGCATGGCTCGCCAGCCCAGCGTGCAGCTCCCTCACGGCGACCTTGTCTTCGGCACCGATTCCCAGACAGGTGAAAAAGATTGTGTGCTTCGGCTTGGGAGACCTGCATGCGGACGACTATCCGCTGAGGAGCCGAGAATACACCCAGCACGCGGCCGCCCTGGCGATGGCCAAGGTCCTGAAGCAGCAGCTCGGCGGCAGAGATGTTCCCTGCTACGCTCAGGACCCCGAATACACACTCGCGTCACGACAGTACCTGCAAGGCCGCGGCTTCACGATCATGGACGGTGTCAAGGGGTTCATCGAGGTTGATGACGCGACGCTCGTCTTCTCCGTGGCGCCGAATGTTCCCGTCAAGCAGATCGTCACGGAGCTGGCCCGGCCGGCTGTGATTGTGTGGGACGCATGTCCAAAGGATACGAAAGGAAAAATGAGAGTCGAGTTGGCGGACTGGGTTGTCGAAGAGAGGGAGCTGTTGAGGTATGTTCCTCGCTGCGATTTTGAAGCCGTTGACAAACGCTGTAGCTGATGAGCCGCGCAGCCTTCACTGCACAGATCCTGATTCGCCGCGTACACGCGACATGTTGCGGGACGAGTACGTGACTTACCACTTCGCCGAGGACAGGGACAATTTTGGCGTACTAGAGATTCACGTCAAGAAGGAGTAGGAGTCTCAAGCTCCCCAGATCACACGCCGAGTCTCGGTCGTGTGGCTAGACTTTAACCCAGGAGTCCAGGGGTTTGTTGGTCACGGGCACCGTCTCGTAGATTGACTAGGCGGGAGGAGCCGCCCAGTAGGCCCGAAGCGAGGAACCTTGAGAGAGACAGAAGGCGGTGAGGCGGGTGGATTGTACTAGTCGAAGAACGGCGGACGGGCAGGTGTTAGTGACGGAAGAGTGTTGTGATATCACGGTGCAATTGCATGACTTCGCGCTTAATCGATGTACGCATGGCATGACTGAACGGTAGCGATCAAAAGAATTACAGGCGGACGAAATACTCTTTGGAAGCGGTTTGCAGACTTTGTTCTCAAGCACCAGCTCGCCCGCGGAGGTTGCGGGGGTTCGGGTGGCGGGAGGCTCGGTTGACGTCCGGCCGGCTCCGACACTTGCGGGGGGGCAAGGTCGGGGGATGGGTTCTCGGGCCATGATGTGATGCAACGTGCCCTACGGAGGTGCCTCCCAAAAGTTTTGACCAACCCCCCCCAGCCGCGGCTAAGTAGCAACTACTACACTTTACCTAAATAGATAATACTTAACTTACTTTCTTTTTTAAGAGCTTATAAGGCCCTCTTATAAGTCCTCCCCTTAATAATAATAAAAATACTACTTTTTATAAGATTACTATTTTTTTAGCCTCTTTTTTTTATTAATAATAACTCTTAATTTAGATCCTATTTAAAGAATAATAGTCCTTATATTAAAAAGTCTCTATAAAGATAAGACTACTAAAGAAATTTCTAAAATTATAGGTTTTATTATATATATAATTAATTATATTTATTTACATATAATTAACATAAGTTTTAAGTCTAACTAACCTATACTTAAGATTTACTCTAAATATATTATAAATAAACTATACTCTAACTACTTAAAAAAATAAATATAGATTATAACTAAAATAGTCTTTATAAAAGTATATTATAACTATTATAGTTAAGAGAAGAGTTATACTAATATTACTAGTAAACTTAGTAAAAAAAGTATTAATATCTTTTATATAATAGTATAAAGGATCTTTTATTAAGTGTTATAACTAGTGAATCTAATAGTAAGGGGTTTACTAATAGAAGTTAAGGGTTAAAGTATAATAATAATAGTTATAGTATTCTAAGTATAGAAGATCTAAAGGGTTTTAGGGTACTTAAATAATTAATCTAAGTATCTAAGTAAAGGTAAATTAATATAAGAGTATTAAAAGTTACTAAAAGTAAGTTATAAGTTAATAACTAAAGAACTATAAGAGTTTAGTTTAAAGTAGACCTAACTTATTATTAGTATTACTATAGGTGATATTAGTACTATATATAGTGGCTTAGTAGTAAAGGTGCCTTTAGTTATAATAGTATTATTTTGTTTAAGTTACCTATTTAGAGTAGACTCCATAGTAAAGGCCCGTATAGACCTAAGTCTTCTAAGCGGCTACTTTTAGTTAGCCCGTTAAGTAAACTAATTAATAGTAAAGACTAATTTAGTATTACTAATTATCCTAATACTTATAATCTCTATTTTTATAGTAAAATAAGTATAATCGGGCTAATAAGCAATATATAATAATTATACTTTAGAGTGTAATATTACATTTTTTAGGCCTTTAGGCTCTTATTTATACCTTATATAAATAAGTATAATTATAGTCCTACTATACGTCTCTTATCTTCTTTATATCCCTTTGTCCTTACTAATCCTTAGCTCTATTTAAGTTCTTATTACTTATCCCTCTATCTATACTACTATTTTATTTACTTTAATAAGTTATTTTAAAGCTTTATTTAGTAAACTTTTTATTAAGTTATTAGTAGGGTTATTAGTACTATTAATCTAGTGAATTTTAAAGATCTTACACTTTTTATATAACTATTATAGAACTATAATATTAATTATTAGTCTCTTTTCTTTTATAGTCTTAAGCTTAACTAGGTACTTATATAATAAGTATAAATTAGTATAGATAATAATTAGTATTAAAAGATATTTTAAGTATTTAGTAATTTATTAAAGTATAATTATAAGAGTATAAGTTATATTTATACTAACTATTATATTATAAACTTTAGAGGTTAATATAC